>QLOK01007216.1:0-13488 GCA_003313805.1 Tricholoma flavovirens
TTGAAATTAAGCATTAATGTACTATGGCCTCCTGCAATCAGTTGGTACCCTCTGGGGTACCAACTGACTTTGAAGCCCACCTGAACCCTAACTTGGTTCAAGGGATCCCTAACTTTGCTGAGTAAATGAAATGACATATGGAAACCCTGTGTCCCCCAGCATTATTGACACCTAACCAAGGCATATAAATAAACAAATAGCTCTTGAAAAACACCTTTTAACACTTATAAACACTTGAATATGTTATACAGAACAATTTCAAAGAATAATAGCACAAAACATCTTGAACCACAGCCAACAAAGAATGAATGATATAACAACCTGGTAAATGGGTGAAAAAGCATCCTAGCGACTCCTCCATCAACCTCCAAAATTTCTAGAGTAAATTGATAGGCAGAAAAAAATATTCCCATCCTTCCAAGCAGAGTAAACATCTAAGACAGGTAGGCAGGTTCTAAATTGGTGTGGACTGATGACTAAGGATTTCACATAAACAAATAGCCCCTGAGAACCACTTCAAAACAATAATAGTGTAGAACAACTTGAATCCCTACTGAGCAAGAATTGCTTACATAATAATCTTGGTGAATGAGTGAAATGCATCCTGGTGGCACCCCCATCAACCTCCAAAAATCTCAGGGTTAGTTGATAGGCAAAAAAGAAAAAAAGGCAATGACTGTTGACTAAGCATTTCAAATATACAAATAGCCCCTGAAAATCACTCCAAAACAATAATAAACACTAGGGTAGTTTAGACAGTATTACTTGAAACAATAATAGGACAGAACAACTTGAACCAGTGCCAAGCGCGAACTGCTTACATAACAACCTCGGCGATGGGTGAAAAGTATCCTGGCAGTACCCCCATCCACCTCCAAAAATCGTGATGTGAATCAATAGGCAGGAAAAAAAGTTCCCACACTCTGCTAGCAGAGTAAACCAGTAAGATAGATAGGAACCAACTACACATCAGGTCATGGCTGCTAACATACAAATCCTGACAAGTCTGTTACCAGGGACCTACTACAAGATCGCATGCATTGATTGCGTGCAACAACATCAGGATTTGCATGCATACCAAGAAGTACATCACGGCATGGGCTGCTGGGAAGCCCCTCGCAATGGGATTGGGAAAACCTTGGGAGTGGAGAGAGCTAGTGCTGAAGACTGATGTTCAGTGCATGGAGGATTCAGAGGATGTTTGAGCAAGTCATCAGGAGGATGACGGACATGCTGGCAACCCTCATGAAGGCTACAAGCGCATGTCATGGATATGGCTAGGAACAGACACTACCAGCCATGCGGGGGTTGAAGCAGCCTTGCATGTGGAGTGGGCGAAGGCTCGTGCCCAAGCAGCTCAGTAGTCAGAGGAGGTGGATCTACTCCGGGAGGAGATATGGTGTGTTTTGGTCACACTGCGCCATCACGCGAACATCTGGGAGCAATGTGTCAACAAACATTTACATGTCGATCATCAGCTAGTTGAAGGAATAACTACCTATGCTGGCTATCAGGCACACCTGCATCGAGTGCTAGCAAGTAGGTTTGAGGCTATGTGAGGGGGAGATTGGGTTGATGCAGGGCTTGATGCAGATGAAGTAGATTGTGATCATGATTTGGGCCCACCAATAGAGGACGGGGAGATGATTAGCTGGCATGCGATATCTTATCTTTGGAGTAATCAGTATATTATTATTTTTCTACATTATTCAAAGTCCTTCCTGATGCCGAAATGCCATACAGTTTGGTTGGCAGAGGACCTAATATATAGTTATACCTAGTCGGGAATGTATTGTAATACATTCCCGTATACATACCTGTATGCAATGTATTATGATACATGCTACGTAGTCTTATGGGAATGTATTATATTATGTTCCATTCCACATGGGCAAGCAGGTTGCACTGATCCACAACCTTCAAGCATCAATAGTTCGTCGAGATATTGAGGAGCCAAGGGCACCCAGTCCTTTAGTGGTTGATCCTGTGTACTAGGTTAGTCAAAAAGTTTGATTGGGCATTGAACTACTGACAGAAGACAAGTATCTTTTGGCACGTGGTCCATTAAAAACAACATCAGGATCTGTTTCCACTGGCAGTCCTCTCAGGCAATTCCACAATTCTAGTGCGTTTGGCAGGAGGTGGGGTCACTTGGTGTTGCTCGTGAAATACACATTGTCCATCTTGAGATATCGATTTGACTATGGCAACTTCAGGCTCCAGCATGTGTATATCTGCCAAAGTCAGTTCCTGTATATCCAAAGGCGTGTAGTCGGCTTTCTGCTTTCTCTTTTGCCATGCCATTTCAACACATCAGCTGTCAGCTGTTCGGATATTTGGATGTTGTACTTTGATTGATAATCTTATCAATATCAGAATCTAGGCATGCGACCATCACTTGAACACCTCAAGGAGCCAGAAGTCGAAGCACCTGCTAAGTCTGGAAGTTCATATCTGGATTCAGTACTACAGTAGTCTAGGTTAGACAGCTAATAATTTCATGCAAACTATTTGGCATGTGAGAGGATTCAGAGTGGCTCTGGACAATATCAAATCTTGTGTCTCAAATGCCAATAGGAACTTTCAGATCTACATAGACTTGATCACATGATACATTCTGTCGTCTACGTCTTTTGAATGGCTAAGCCCCAAAAATCTTCGGTAACTCAACCCACTGAGAAGAAGAAGCCTGGCATTCAATCAAAATTTCAGGCTGCAGAGCTTGAATTTCTTGAAGCCAAACTTCCCTTGTACTTGAACACACACCGTACATGCTCCACCTGTGTTTTTTGGACTCCCTTTTTCAAGGAATGGTGGTCCAAATTCCCGTACCAGGGCAAGCGTGCACCCGCTGCTGAAGTAACTTCAGCTCCAGTTTCATCTCAGGCTGGCGAGGCACCCACTACTCCCCACAATGAGCACGAGCATGACGAGCCCAACTCCTCAACAAATTCTGGAATGCAAACCCCAGTCGAAATGTTGGAGGAAGAACTCCAAGCAAAGTCTAACGAGGTTAAGGCTATTGTGAAGGTATATCATGTTTTATTGTAAAGTTTGCTGGTTTGACAACTTACATTTGGTAAAAGTCACTTAAAGGCTAGTTTCGACACCAGTGCACTGTGAACAATCGCACTTCGGGGCAGAACACATTTTCAATGTGGCTATCAGCATTATGAAAACCACCCACCAGCATTCTAAAACAGCCAACACTGTGGAGATTCTATATGCAGCATGAAGATTACCATGAGAAGATCACAGTGGAAATGGATAAACGATGGCCACAACAAGATTTGCTGGAGTCGAAAAAACTTGACTTTCATTGCAAGCTGGCACGGGAGTTGTTAGCAGTGGAGTCAGATGATGTGAAGGCAGCCTTGGAGGAGGAACTGGAGGCGGAGCATGAAGAAGAAATCCAAGCCCACAAGGTTGCTTCGCAAGGTCTTCCTTCTGATGACCCTGAGGATCAGGCTGAGTGAGTGTTACCGTTTTGTTTATTGATTCAACGGCTTACAGTACAACACAGAGCCAGATGACACATGACTTCCGTAGTGCAGCCTATGCTTGACATGCTTCATGCCTACATGGGTTTCCAGATTATGATGCTCTGCGGAGTACCACCAAAGGAAGATGGCAGCATGTTCTCCCCATTGACATAAGTTTGGTTATTCCGTGCTCATCCTTAAACCTCACCTCACCTGTGGCATAGAATCCGTTCTGGGACAGTATCCCAAAGAATTTTACTGAGTGGGACACCGAAGGATTCAAGAAGAAGGTACTTGACCAGTTCATGCGCTTTCTTCTTGCATCACGTATGTATTATGTATTCAATTGGTTTGACCTGTCTCATGATAAATGTATGTCAGGTCTTGACCCTTCTGATTCAAATTCTCTTCCTGGGAGCTCAGGCGCAACGGGCTCGACCATAATTCCAGCTACCGTATCAACTCCCACTTGTGCTCTCTCACCAAATCTTGGAATTGATGTGGACAACAACAGTGGAACCAACAATGAAAATAACAATGATGGTGCAGAACCACCCTCCCTTGTTACACGTCAACATGAACACCCACAGATCAGGAGTCCTTTGCAAAGAGAGTTGGATGCTCTATCGGAGTGTGACAAGGAGTCAAGGCTGCGAAGTCTAGAGTGCATGAGTGCATACGAGGTGGAAAGGGAAAACAACAATGCAAGAAATCGTGAGGCTCTGAAGGAGCTCAATCTCATTGGTGCAGCCTCTCTTACAAAGGCAATCTCCACTCCTGTTAACACCCACCTGCAACCGCCTCACACCAGTCTTGATGGTGATCCTTCTGAAGGTGCTCATCTGTTGGGTGGGGCTGTTCCTGTCCTCGATAACCCCACTACATCTTGTGTTGAGACAGAGTCTCTTACCGAACCCTCTGCTGTTTCACGCTCACCACCAATGACGGCATCCTCGTCTGATGAACCCTCCACCATTTCGCTCTTGCCACCAATGACGGCATCCTCGCCTGATGAACTGTCTGCTACTTCACTCTCTATTCAATTGCAAAATGGGTGGCCCGACTGGATGAAGCAAGGGTGGAAGTTGTTAACCCTTGGTGCAAACTCAGGACCATCCACAGCGGGGCACTCATCTGGACTCCCTACAGCTGGTCACCCTTAAGCAGTTGCATGGTGGCTTGGTCGGGGTCGCAAGCACCCTGAGGACAAGGTGCCGGTGGAGGATATCAATGCATACTGTAGCGCATGGTGGTCATGGTGGGGGGGGATCAATCCTCGGTGGCAGGCCAGAGACCAAAACGGGCAACTACTGGCTGGTGGGCACGGAGATTGGGACTGCCTGCAAGTCCCTGGCCCTAATGGCATCTTCATAGTACTTATGTGTCTAGTTTGGTGGTTTGCGAAGGTGGACGCCCCCATGCATGCCACATGGCTGAAGGCTGTCCAGGATGTGGTGTGGGTGGTGAGCAAGCTGCAGGTTATTCATGACCCTCATCCTGTCAAGGCAGTTACAGGGTGAGTGCTTTTTCTTGAAGCTAATCATGCTCTGATTTGCTGTGCCTGCAGTAAGCGTGTGGCACCCACCATCTTGGCATCATCCAAATGAGCTAAGAAGAGCTGAAGTTGTTTACTAATGCTCTATTCTATTATGTTGCCTCTTTTCTGATCTCCCGCATCGCTTTTTTAAAATAGAAATATACATATCCTTGTTCAGTTGTTTGGTTGGTACAAATAGAGGCTGACCAGGTGCTGAAACAGCACTGGATGCAGCTGTGGCACACTTTATATTGGTGTGAAATGTATTACAACACATTCCTGTATACATACCTGTATGCATTGTATTACAATATTCCTACAACATCGGCTGTTCCGGGACACCGGAGAGATCCATGGTAGGTGCAGTATGCGCAGCCTTTCCATACGCAGATTCCTGAGTTAGAGATAGCTGGAAAACTAAGGATCCTTGTAAATGGGTAGCTCGCATGTAGGCAGGAGCATTGATCAAGGAGATTTGTGGTGGAGAGAAACTGGGAGTAGAAGGGTCAAGGGTCAGGTTCAGCGTGGGTTTCTGGTCAAGGAGGGGTTCAGATGGATCAGGCAGCGAAGCTGCTTCTCCAGGAGACGTCTGGGGAGCTGGACCTCTATGATTAACAGAACGGAAAGCAATATGGCCTGTAAACCAGTCAATCAACGGATTGTAATGTTTTAGCCAATTATATCCAAGAACTGCTGAACAGGAAGAGTTGAGAAAAGTGACAAAAAACTTGAGGACTAGTGTAACACCAGTCAGGAAAAGTATCGGGATTTCTGCTGCTTGGGTGATAATGGAGTTGCAAGTTCCATCAAACAGACGGAGTCTCACAGGTGGAACCGTGAACATGGGGATATTATGGTTGTTGGCGAAGGTCTTGTCTATGAAGCAGTGAGAGGAACCAGAGTCTATGAGGGTACGAACAGGGAGTGAAAATGAGGGGATTGTCAAGGTGATGTAGAGGGAATCTGGATCGGAAAGAGCGGCTGCATTAAGTCAAACAAATTTTGCTATGCGGTCAAGGTCAATGCAACACTCAGCCCATGTAGCTTGATCATGAGGGTCACTGACTATTTTTTTGAGTCTGCAGAATCCGACTTGGATTCTTCAACTATGGCAGCATGGGCCTTGGCTGTCTTGGACTTGGGACAGTCTTGCGCTACATGGCCCTTTTCTCCACAATAGAGGCAAAGGCCTTCCTTCATTCGGCATTCCCGTTCCTCGGTGGTAAGTTTCCCATTTTTTGCCTACCTTTGAGGAATCCTTGAATTTCTCTTTCGAGTTCTTTGGCTTATTGGTGGGCTTGGGTTTTGAAGCATTTCCTGAGGCTTCATTCACGGGTTTCGCGCTGTTCAAGTTTGAGTTTGAGGGTTTGTTGTCCTTCTTGTTGGAAGGCTTCGACTCATGACTGGCTTCATCCTTCATCATCCAATATATTTTGTCGGCATCTTGTGCCTTCAAATGTAAATCAGCGAGTTTGGTGGGTTTACCACCACGAAGGATTTCTGTTTGTAGCCATAGTGGAAGTCTGTGGAAGTAGCGTGCACTAAGCGCAGATTCGTTCCAATCGAGTTTGGAGGTGAGTTTCCAAAACTCGATGTTGTACTTGATAACACGTGAGTGTTCCTTCATTGATAGTTCAGTGAGGGCTTTCTCGGCATTGCCTACGGGATTGTGGGGGCCAAAGTTGGCTTCAAGTTTGTTGATGAATGCAGGGAAGTCCCACATCCAATGTGCACTATCGGTCGGGTCCATTAATCCAGGTTTGAACCAATTGATTGCTGCTCCCTTGAGATAGGAGAGTACAAAGAGAATTCTTTTCTCATCTGAGGAGAACACATGGGGTTGATCACAGAAATGGAGGTTACACGAGACGAGGAAATTGCACAATTTACACGGGTCAGAGCCATCAAAAGTGTCAGGTTCTTGCACCTTGACTTTATCAGGCTTGGGGGCGGATTGCAGCTGGCGGAGTGTCCAAATGCCAACTGTGAGGTCAGACATGACCTGAAGAAACCTTTCGTTCTCATTGGGAGTTTGTTGGTCATTGTCTAGTTCATCGTTGCCGGGGTCATCAGGATCTCCGTCGTCTCCTCCATCATCATTCTCTGGGTCAGGAGGGTCATCAGGGAAATCTTGGGGCCTTTCAACATAATCTAATGGTGAGGCTTCAGAAGAGTTGTTAGTTCTGTCAACGTCTTCTGGTACCTTGGGTGCTGCATGGTTATTGCACTGTCTTGGTGCATTTTGACTGCTGATAGATTCTGCACCAGAGCCTATGGGTCGGAATGCTAATATTACATGCATGGAGGTACCAAAGTGGTACCACGTCTTGCAGGGGTCAAAGAGGATCGTGGTTGAGTGGTTAGCCCAGCACATTGGGAATTTTAAGTGGTTCGGGTTTGGGTGGCCATAGAGGTTGTCAAAATGAAGTAATCAAGGGAAGTGTAGTTTGAATGATGAGGAGGATGATTAGCTGGCATGCGATATCTTATCTTTGGAGTAATCAGTATATTATTATTTTTCTACATTATTCAAAGTCCTTCCTGATGCCGAAATGCCGTACAGTTTGGTTGGCAGGGGACCTAATATATAGTTATACCCAGTCGGGAATGTATTGTAATACATTCCATGCCAACCTGAGTCTGGAGGCTTTCACATTGCTGCATGAACCTATCATAAGGAATGCGAAAAGTACTTGACTATTCCCAGATACTCCCAGAGCTCCAACTGTGAGGTGGATCTATCAGTGGGAGAGGTGGATCAGACCCATGTGGCTCATGTCCACCTATGTGGTGCTTTGCTTGTATGTGCTGAGTGCATCCACCTTTACTATGGAAGTGTTGAGAACAGTACAGGCAACTGAGTGTTGGAGGCAGAGAACCAAGTGTGTAAGCATTATGAATTTGCAGATTTTGATTTAGTGTCGGCATTCCAGAAGTATAGGTTAAGGATGTAATCAGCAAGAAGAGCTACATAAAACAAGTGATCAGCTGAGGAAGGTAAGGCAGCAGGGAGTATCAGCAGCATGGTAAAGCCCAAATTAAAATTTAAAAACATCTGCCAAGTTGAAGTCATATGTGTTATTTACCACAACTTCAGTGGCAAAATATTTGTCACATACTTTGTCAGCCCCACTCTCCATCACATATCTTCACCTCTACCATGGCTCGCACTGCTCAGACTGTACCTCCACATCAGATGGAAACTCATGCAAGTAACAAGTTTGCTCACCCAGGCAACATTGTCAAGGCCGGCGCTGTTCCATGTTGAACATCAGCCCAGGTCCAAGAGGAGCATGATGCTACAGCTCAAGCTGATGAAGATCATGAAGAAGCAAAGTGACAAAGCATCATTCATGCTGCTGAGTTCAAATGCGCTGATATGGCCAATGAGGACATAGTTGACATGACACCATGCCCACCCTTCACTCCAAAGCCATGGCCACCCACTCATAACCGCAAAGCTGCCAAGCTTATCCCTATCACAGAGTCAGATGATGTCGAGATGGGTGGAAAATTTGATGCACAGTCCTTTACACCGGTGCTCCCTGAGGAGAAGTCAGCCATCGAGGATGAATCGGCCATTGAAAGTGATACTGATACAACACCTCAGCCAAGGAAGCAGAAGGCCCAAGCAAAGGATATCAGGAAAGCGGAGGTGAAGTCAGTCAGTGGAAAAGTAGCTGCGAAGAGGAAGAAAGTCGACAGGGACGAAGAAATAGTGCCCGCCTCTGATGACGAGCTGGTACCCAGGCCAAAAAAAGTCAAGAAAGTGCCAGTATGTGATGAGATCAATATGGTCATGAAGAAAATGGTGGAGAACGAAGTCAAAGGGAATAAATATAGTGGTATGGTGAAGATGTTCAGCAAGGCTCTCAGGGCCCCATTGCAGCTCCAGGGAGTGGGGGGCAAGGTGTTGAAAAGGGAGGGGGCAATCACCAATATAAACACATTGTACAAGAAGGTAACTCCTGCAAACCCCAATCAGACTCAGTCCGAGTCATAGGGATTGAAACATTCACAACCTGAAATGGAAGGCATCAATGATGTGATGAATGTTGCTAATAGGTATTAATTCTCTCACCTATACCTTCATGTTGCTAATGCTTGATCAATCAACCCTTTTCTATTGGACACTTAGCAACGCCTCTCGAGAAAAGCAAAAACACTCCTCCAAAATCAATGAATGGGCTGCTGCAATCCCCGCCACTGCTAAGCCTACCTTTCAAGGTTCTAGATCTATCTCCAGCCATGCTAAGTCTGACATTCCCTCACTTACAAGTGGTGCTAGCCGCTTGTTGGCACCTTCTGTTCTCACTGATGATGTCAAGATTATCAGTTATCGAGCATCAAACACAATTAAGGTAAAAAGCGAGCCAGTGCTGGAGCTTTTTATGCATTATGATGGTGGTCTCTCAGACAATGATGAGATAAGGGGTGAGGAATGGGAGGTTGCGATTAACAGCCCCCCTAAGGGAAAGAAGTGAGTAACCAGTGAAGTAAGTTTTTTTGTGGAGTTAAGTTCCGTACAACAATCTAATTGTTATCCCAATCAGCAACTCATAGTTCAACAGCCCTCAAAGTCCGGCGAAACGACATCCAAAAAGCCTCGAAATGAGGAGCTTCTGAGCTGGATTGAACCACAGTGGTTCCACCATACATTTGTTACAACATATATGGCATTTGTCAGTCAAACTGCTAACCCTTGGGATGTGCCTGTCAAGCAGTCAGTCAAGGTGATGCAGAAGATCTGGGATGAAACCAACAGTTGCCAGTACAAGATTACAACATCCACTTCAGTCTATCAGAAGGTATGTGACTGGTATGTCTCTACAATGATACTAAAATAGATTTCAGACTGTTCAATGACTTGCCGACTCGTGGTGTAATGTCATCGGATCCGCTGGCATCACCATTCTTCTAGCACTTCTTGATGCCCAAGAAGATCTATGAGATTTGGATGAAGAACGTATTGAATTTGCAAAGTATTATCTTGAGGACCTTTGCTTTTTGTACAAAGATACCAAACACGACAACAAGAAGGTATGGTTCTGAACACTCCATGTCTAATAATTAATTTAACACTTCTTAGAAATGGAAGGGGCTCTTTCACAGTCCCTTTATCCTCCAGACATCTGCCGCCCACCTTGCAACTATCAAAGGTTCTGCAAAGGTTCCCAATCTTCATGACAAACCCACACCCACAGCGATTGGTGGGTTAGGCTTGGCCGCTGCCTTGGCAAGTATCACATATAATGCTTGCAGGGCTGTTCTGATCATTAATAGGTGGAGAGTGCATTGACTCTTGTTGCCACAGGGACATTGACTGTTGCAATGGCCTGTGCTAGCAAAGGCAAGATGGTAACCCTCCCTCGGACTCTCAATCTCTCCACCGGCAAAGACTCCATGTGCCAGACTGGTTTTAGTGACATGGCTTGGGGTAAGGCTCCCTGTTGTTATGCCATGTCAGTGCGTTCGCTCGCAAACACCAAGTTTGATGCCATTATTCAAGAAGCATGAGAATTCATGAAGCCGATCTGATCTCGCAGCAAGACCACCGAGCCTACAGAAATTATCAACATTGATGATTGTGATGACGAACGTGCATGTCTCATCGACAGCTCTGGCTCGGATGAGGAGTGTAAGTTGTCTCAGGCTCTTCCCTTCCATGACATCACTGATATTGATCATTCAGAACCTACAATGTGGCTCACTGTCCCCCACAACCTACTGCGAATTTCTACTCTTGTTTCCCCATACTATGTGCTTGCCTTACCACCGTGCCAGATTCAACTCTGGCTCATCATGCTTACCTTGCTTACCTTGCTTTTCACAGATTTTTCTATTTCTTAATGTATGCTTAGCACATTTAGCACATCTTTATACCCATGGGCCCTGCTTATTATCCAAATATATGTGTTTTCCATGCTTGCAGAATGCTTAAAATTTGCTTAAAATGTTTATAAGTCTGAATCTTCGCCAACTTTTGAGCTTTTCAACTGCTTTTCCCAGCTTGCTGAACTTAAAATCTCATCTTTACTATGTATTTTTGGCAGAATATTCACTTGAACAATGGCTTAGATCTGCACTTAGCCTAAGCCCATGATAAGCCAGACAATAAGCCCTGGTCAAGTCAAATTCATGAGACGACATAGCTTAACCTAAGCATGGTCAGGCTTAGAGACCTCCTGCTTATTGGTGCTTAGAATTGTCATTAAGTCATATTAAGCATGTTCAAGTGTTAATAAGAAAATCTTGGATTTTCCTGATGTTACACTACTAAATACTTTTTACTTTCTTTCAGGGGGTACTCTTTTGTTAGCAATGCATAATGACACCAACAAGGAATGGTGCTGCCAACACCAATGGGGGCAACACACCATCCTTTCCATGCACCACCCATCCAACACATGCCACCCAGCTCAGAACCTCATTACCACAAATGAATGAACACAAAGCACCCAAATGACACTAGTCATCATATTGATTTCTTTTTTTTTACCAACCAACATGACTCTTTTCAGGTTTGATAACAACAACCACAACCACAACATCCCCACATCACCCATGCAAGCTGCCACCCACCCTATGATGCTGCTGCAAGCCTCTGTTTGCAGGGTGGCAACAAGTCCCTGGTGCCATGTCACAGCACCACCACCCTGCCTGCCAGCCACTGCTTGTAGGTGGTAATGGAGGTGCTGATGACATATGGCACCATGGGATGATGGACAACAATGAATAGGGGATATTGAATGATGCCAAAAATGGGGGACAACAATCTACAATGCAGGGACAATGAACAAAATCATGGGGACAACAGATGAAGACACAGGGATGACAGATGACAATGCAGGGATGATGCAAATGGGGGATTGGGCCGACAACGATGAATATTGGGGGACAATGTGCAACACCCCACCTTTACTGCAAACACCAGGCAGTGGGGCTTTTCTTCTCTTTCTTTTTTGTTTGTTTGGTCTTTTTTCTCTTCTTCTATTGGCAACATCCCCCGCTGCTGCGAGCATCTGCTTGCAGGGTGATGTAACTAGATTTATTAAGTATATAGTAGAATTAAATTTGACTAAAAAATTGTAGAAAAACCGGTCGAAACCGGTCTTTTGAGGTCAACTGTGTTGGAATTGGTCGGACAATTATGTTGTATTACTCATCATTTCTATATTTAGCATTGCCTCGAGATAACCAGAATACAGTAGAACATACCAGTAGTATAGTACAGTAGTATATAAGTTGAGTAGAATATCTCACTAATAATTATCTCTTTCACTTGCACAGAGATGTGCTGCTAATAAACTGAACTGAAGAGGACTGGTTGTATTCAGTTTGGTTGCAGTCTGTCAAGAGTGGGCAACAGTTTGGACCGGTTGTGGTCCACAGTTGCCCCTCTTGGGGGTCGAAAAACCGGACTGAACCGGACTTTCGAATACTAGCCATGTCACAAACAACCTTTAGTAATTACCTTATTTTATGACCTTATCTAAGTGATCTTGAGGCACATATGTATGGTGTAAATCACCAAGTGACTACTACTTATATGTTTTGGCAAATTGGCTCAATGCCCTTTTCAAGCAAAAGTATGACGATAAACCCCAGCCTCCAACTGTTTCTGTCTCTTTTGACTCAAGTGGCTCTCCCTATAATGTCTTCTATAATTATTAGACCTGGTGAACCTGCCCCAACATCCTTCTACTGGACAGTAAAGGTCATCTGGTTGCAGAGTTAAATAAGTAGATTGGTGAATGACTTCTGTACATACCACCAAATCCTTTTGCTGCAGGCACCAAATCACCTGAAAAGATATGACTTTAGTATCTCATCTGGTGGATAGAATTTGATTGACTTGAGCCTAGAAAAATGAATTGTAAGTTATTATTTTAAACTGATTAGTACTGCCAATACCTTGGGATTGTGGAGGTAGCTGTGTGGAATGTGATCCACTTGAACCTGAAGACATACCACCAAATCCTTTTGCTGCAGGCACCAAATCACCTGAAAAGATATGACTTTGGTATCTCATCTGGTGGATAGAATGTGATTGACTTGAGCCTAGAAAAATGAATTGTAAGTTATTATTTCAAACTGATTATCACTGCCAATACCTTGGGATTGATTATCACTGCCAGCCCCCCCTTGAGGTCTCTGTCGTCTCATGTGGCGTAGGATATAATGTCTTCTATAATCAGCAGACTTGGTGAAAGGCTTAGCACAGTGTTCTACTGGACATTGATAATCATCTGGTTGCAAAGTTAAATAAGTAGATTGGTGAATGACTTGTGTACATACCGCCAATTTTTATTGCTGCAGGCATCCAATCCCCTGAAAAGATATGACTTTAGTACCTCATCTGGTGGATAGAATGTGATTGACTTGAGCCTGGAAAATAAATTGCAAGTTATTATTTTAAACTGATTAGTACTGCCAATACCTTGGGCTTGTGGAGGTAGCTGTGTGGAA
>QLOK01007232.1:0-10368 GCA_003313805.1 Tricholoma flavovirens
AATGTCACCTGCTTGCCATGCTGGGAAGCAGAAGCTCATTGGTTGCCCTGCACCAGCTCATCAAGCGCTTTTGTTAAGAAAAGCTTCCCAGCCAGACAGACCTTCATCTGATGATCCCTCAGGTGAAACTGGAGAGGCATTTTTTGAATACAATGACTTTCCTATGAGTGAGGCAGGGCCATCTGGGGTCCACTGTGATTCTCCATCCACAGCATCACCTCGCACCATCAACCTTGATGAGTCCTTGTTGGCATGGCATTCCCCAACACCTGTAACACAATACCTACCCTGTTCTTCTCCAATGCCCTTACTGGATGATGCAGATGGCCATGATCAGTACAGCTTGTCAGCAGTGCACTGATCGTAGCTGAATCACAGAGCGTGTTGAGTGGATCAGTTGAGTATGCTGGGGAACCAACCATGTCCAATTTATCAAACAGGAGGAAAGGGAGGAAGATGAGGAGGAAGTGAGCATCACAGAAGAGAACTTGAACATGGAAGATGAAGAGGATGGAATGGGGTGTGATCATGATGAGCCCAAAGATGAAGAAGACATGCTGTTTGCTGAACCAGGCCAGGAAGGAATCTCAGTTTGGGACCTTCTTGGTGAGGGTCTTATGAAGGAGGTTGCAGAAATAGGTTGGCAACTTTTGAACCCATTCTAAATGGCTTTCTGATGTTTTTTCAGAAGGCAAACTTCTCAATGAAAGTGACTTAACCCTTCTCCATGCCTACACCCTTAAAGTTGAAGATGGTATCACAAACACAACTTTCAACAAATTTTGCTTTGCTTTCCCTCAAGCCCCACTTGACTCAATCAAGTCTACAGAGAAACAGGTGCAGTTCCTCTCAGGTTTCCAGCCTGTATGCTACAGCTGTTGCCCTTCCTCATGTGTCTGTTATACTGGCCCACATGAGACCTTGCGGCAGTGCCCAAAATGTAAGGCTGATTGCTACAATGCTGATGGGACAACCCTGTATTCATACTTCAAATATCTTCCCCTCATCCCATGTCTTTGGGCAATGGTAGTGAATTCTACCTATGCCAGAAAAATGCAATACCAGTCAAATCACATGCATGATCCAACCAAGTCAACTGATATCCTCAATGGCACACATTACACCTCACTACTGGGGAAGTGCGTCACCATTGGCGATGAAGAACTCCCCATGTGGTTCTTTTCTGACCCTTGAGACATTGCACTCAGCTTGTCCACTGATGGTTTTTGCCCTTTCAAGCATCGGAACAAGGCTGCTTGGCCACCCATTCTGTTCAATTACAATCTCCCTCCTGAAGATAGGTTTCACAAGAAAATATCATTTCTCTTGGATCGATTCCCAAGAAACCCCTTGACTTGGATTCTTTATTGTGGCTGGTTGTCTAGGAACTTCTCTAGCTTGAAATTGGGGTCTTGACATTTGATGCACTCTTTCAGTCAATTTGCATATTTAATTGTTGTTTTTGGTGA
The DNA here is from genome assembly GCA_003313805.1 of Tricholoma flavovirens. Lineage (NCBI taxonomy): Eukaryota > Fungi > Basidiomycota > Agaricomycetes > Agaricales > Tricholomataceae > Tricholoma > Tricholoma flavovirens. The sequence goes on from QLOK01007232.1 coordinate 1,470, forward strand.
TATTCCAGCAGTCTTGTTGATTATGCATATGAAGGGACATAATGCAATTATTCCATGTCGAATGTGTGAAATTTGAGGGATCCACAAACCTGGCACAAAAACATATTACATGCCCTTAGATTGTTCTTTCTTTCCAGGCTCTCAGGATTCATACAACCCATCTGCTCTTCCACTCCACAATCATGTGTCATTCCTCAAACAAGCAGAGATAGTTCAATCCGCTTCAACTAGCAAAGATTTCGATAAATTTTCCACTATGTTTGGCATTAAAGGCATGCCATTGCTCAGTGCATTAAGCTCCCTCTCATTTCCAACTTCATTCCCCTATGATTTCATGCATCTCATCTGGACAAACCTAATCCCTGATCTGGTTCTCTTTTGGACTGGAAAATTCAAGGACTTGGATCATGATGGGCAGGACTATGTGATTATGAAAACTGTCTGGGAAGCAATTGGAGAGGCAACCTTTCGGGCTGGGGAAATGATTGCTGCTGCATTTGGGTCCCAGGTCCCCAATGTTGTGTTAGAGAAGGCACATATTATTGCTGAAACCTATTCAATTTGGACATTATACCTCGCGCCCGTGCTTCTCAAAGGCTGCTTCCTGAATGAACACTATTACAAGCATTTCATGAAACTCATTCAACTGCTTACACATTGCATTGACCTTGAAATTATGCATGAAGAAATTGACAACCTTGACCAGAATTTCCAGAAGTGGGTCCAAGACTATGAGTGGTATGTGCTTCTACCTCTCACTTCGATGGAATTTTGTTTAATGGCTTGCCAGGCTCTACTGTCAAGATGATCCTGATCGTGTTTTGTGCTGCCCACTCACTGTTCATGCCTTGCTGCATATTGCTCCAACCATCAGAGCTATGGGCCAAGTCTGGGTCTATTGGGCATTCCCAATGGAACACTATTGTGGTGACGTCCTTCACAACATCAGGAGTCAATGGTTCCCCTACTCAAGCATCAACAGATATGTCATGTCACATGCACAGTTAACCCACATCACCCTCCTTTATGATTTGGATGAGAAACTATGCCTTCAACTGCCTACATCTCATGACTGGAATTTGACACTGCCTTTATGTGTTACATGCCATTCCACTTACCTCAGATCCAAGATCTGAAAATACCTGAAATACCTGAACTTGATGTGTTTTACTTATTTGTGAAATTACTCCTAGATACAGATTGTAGCTTAGTTACTTACACAGCTCTTAGTAATGACTACTTTGGCAACCTCTTGGCTTCTCAAAACATCACTGATCCCCAAGTACATACTTAGTATAAAAGCTTAGTTACTTCATTTGTATTCTGCAGTTTGAACATTGAATCTAGTCAATCTCCTCCTCATCCTTCGTTCCCCTTCTTTGTTTGGGTTCCTGAGTTGATCCCAAACTACCTTCGACTTATGGCCTCCTTGAAATTGGGACACCATAACAGGTGAAGGGTGCAACTTCTTACAAGTTGAAGCCAAGTCCCTTCTGTTCCCTTGTTTGGCCCTGGATTAATTCCTGAACAGGTTCCCAAAAGAGATCAGTACTTAACATTATGTATGTCTTCCATCCCTCACCAAATCCATGAATTTACATTAGTTTCAGATCTGCTATATGTTCTTACTCCTCCAATGCGATCCGCTGAATCTATCAACTGCTCTTTATGGATAAAACTTACTGCATTACTTGAAACTTGCTTTGATGTAACTGCCCAAACAATTCATCAGCTCATCCCAAAGGATTCCCAATTTATTCAGTATGGCTGGGTATACCAGCTTGAAGGTGGGGATGTTATGCATGCTCATGAACTTAACCCACCCAAATCTGATAGCTGTGACATGTCATTTGTCCAGGTATGTATTGTTGTATCTGATATGGTGCACATTGACTTATTTCTATTTCTATTTTAGTATCAGCTTTTGGTTGATAAATTCACTCATCAACAACACCACATGTCTGAGTTTGAACTGTGTGACTTCTATGGCCAACTACTTTGCCTTCTTATCATCAGCATTCCTGAGTTGCAAAATCACTGAGTCCAGCCCCAAATGCTCGTCTATATGCTTATCAAGTCAGTTAAGCTAATTGACCCCACTGTGGATGGGATCAATTATTATGAAGACTTTGGCTCCATGGAATTTGTCAACCTTGAAGGTGAAATGTGTCATTGGACAGATCATGGATCATGGGAGGTGGGCCATTGTTGATCATAGCACATCGTCTGCACAGCCACTATGATGTTACAAAATGACTCCACATTGTATTTGTATGGCTGTCTTAAATAAAGTTTCTTAGTCATTTCTCAAGGCATTGAGAACATGCCACCAAGCCCAAATTCAGCCCAAAATTTGATGCTGAAATTCACTGAACCCTCATTAGAAATTCACATTGTTGACCTAGCCCAAACTGTTTGAAATTCCTATTTGTCAAAGCAAAAAATCATCCCATATATTTCAGCCACTCATGGTATGTTATTCCAACACACCAACTTGGCATAAAAAGTAGAAATATACTGTATATATATATTATGAAATAAGGGTTTCCCAAACTAAACAAATGAAAAACAGGCCCCACTGGGTTCACAGTAAATGACAGGAGATGGGCAGTAGATGACAGTGCCAATGCCGGATGACAAGGGAAGTGGACGATGACATGGCTGACAAGACCAGACAACAATGATAGCAAGCAACAATGCCAATGCCAGCACCAGAAACAATGCCAGATAAAGGTGCCAATGCCAACATCAGAACAATGCCAACAAAGACGCAAACACCAGATGACAAGCACAATGCCTGTGGAGGCCCTGTCACTCCAAATGCAGGAGTTTTTTTTCTATCTTTCTGCTTTGTGCTAGCTGACACTATTTTCCCAGTTCTTTTTTAATTCATTATCCACATGCTTGCTTGCAGGCTCCTGCCTGCAAGGTGCTTTATTTTACTTTAGAATATTATTAGTATAACTATAATTATGTAGGTAATGTTGGTTTAGACCAATGTGAGTCAGTAGATGACTGGTTGTGGTCAAACCAACTACAACCAGTAGTCGGGCTGAACCAGACTGGACACAACCAGCTATGTGTGGTCCGGTTCAGTTTTATTTAGTTTTTGAATGTAATTGAACCAGTTCCAGTTCCAGTTTCATCCCAAAATAGAAAAAAACCAGAGTGAGCCAGACCTTCAAACACTAATGGGATGTGAGGGGTCTTGGTTAGCCCTCAGAGATCACAGAGGGGTGCTGGGAGACCTGTGGATGGGAGATCCATCAGGTAAGTACCAGAAAGCCCCCCCTCTTGGTGCCACATCACTGATATGTGATGCCCACCCCTAACACAAAACATCAACACATCACCCCCTCCCAGCCTCACAAGCAACTGCTCATAGGGTGGATCAAGGGTGTGACCAGCTGATGACAACCCAATGATGACCCATTGCAGCCCCATGAGAAACTGCTTGTGGAGTGGAACACAGGTGGGTGATGATATTCCCTCCACAGCTGCAGGAAGACCAGGGGATGCCAGTACCAGCAACAACAGCAACAGATGATGCACTGCCCACCCCCAGCCTCATGAGCAACTGTTCATGGGGTGGATCACGGGTGAAGCAACGACAGCAGTGCCCAATGGTGCCCACAATGAGCCCACATCTATGAGCAACTGCTTGTAGGGTGCATTTTGCTTGCAATGCCAGGTGCATGGAGATGAGGTGGATGAGATGGCACCCCAGCACCCACCCCCCACCACTGTGAGTGTGGTGATCCTGGACAATTGTTTAATTGAACTTCATTGCCTTTAGACTGGCCCTTATAAGGGACCAGTCTTATGTAATTAATGTACATCTTTTTATACTTTAATTCAACCCACACGAAAATATATACATTATTCATGTTCTGGTTGTGTGAAGTCTTGAAAGACCCCCCATGACTCACAACACTTTTTGAACACTTCAACTTGTATAGAGTTAAACTCAACATCGCCCCATTAGTGATTGTCATCAACACGACCCTGATCTTCTCCCACGAGGGAGAAAATTCTCAATGTGATCTGTGATGGAAGCATCTCCATTGCGAAAAGCCAACAACACCAATTTTGCATTGTCACTTGCTTTGAACCACCCCCCTGCATCTGGATTTTTTTTTTCTCCATTGCTGAAGAATGTAGAACAGTACCCACACCATGGTCTGGACAGCCAAGGCCAAATCAAGGAGTAGAGTGAAGGCTGCCAGCAGGCAACTTGCAGAGGAAACAAGAATCCAATCCCCAGCCAGCTCTGGGTTTTCTGGGTGCCCCCCAGGAGAAGAGAGCCCATCTTGGCCACTCGAGGCACATACAAGCACCTCGAGAATAAATCCTTCTCTTCAGAAGGATTCCACACCCCTCGAAGCACATACATCTGCTTTGGGGCAATTAGAATCATAATCTGTCGGTCACAAAGACCGTGAAGATGCTGCAAACAGCGATGTCAATTCCAAGAGATCCTTCTTGTCAAAGAGTAGTTGACAAGACTCCAAGTCCAGCCCTGGCCTTCCTCCTGGATACACCCAACCCCTTGGGATAAGTGATTCAAGCCCAGGATTTAAAATCAACCATATAACTTCGATTGATGGTCCACACAATAGTTGGGAGTACGAGACACCCCAACTGTTTGCAGCACAATGGCCAACCATACTGGCATCATCACTAGTATCATCAATGTCTGAAAGTGCCAGGCTATGCCAATGCAAGGAGAAGAAACTCCTCGCAGCACAGCCTTGAGGTGACAGATCTGATGTTGAAGCAGAAATCAAGCATCTTGCTCAATTTGCTACTGACATATATAATAATTGCAGGGAAGCTAAGGACCCTGAACCTGAGAGGTTGGAATACCAATTTTGAGAACTGGTTAGAAACTATGCCAGTAATTTTTCCTGTAGGTCCAATCCTAGACCTACCATCCCTCACTCTACCCAGCATGTGGAGTGAGGGGTTCCCACCACTGACAAACATGAAAGTCCCTGTCAGAATACCCCACAGGGACCATCTAAGAAGAAGGTCCATTATATCAACAAGAATAGGATTGCCCTGCAGAGGATTTGCAATGGCAACCTCTGGGATGGCCCGATCCACATCAATCCCCAATCATGGGATTCAATTCAACCAGGAGGGTCACCCTTGGGATAAGGGTGACCACAACAATCAACAAGACCATCCATCAACTGGGAATCCTAAGCAGCCAGTGCAGAGTCACACCAACCATGGAGGAAATCCTGGTGGAGACATGGACAGTTCTGACATGAGTGGAAGTAATCCTGACTCATTGTACCATGAGATGAGTGATGGAACCACTGAGTCCTCCTCCCAGACAGAGGAAGACATCTTCAGACAAACCTTGCCTAATTACAGACAAGGTGAGTGTACCTGCTGTCATTCCAGACACAACCCATCTGGATATTCGAGTACTAGGCATAGGATCAGTAGCCCATACTGGTCTATGATTTCCCATCCCGACTCTTATCAGGAAAAAGCTTTTTGCCATCCCTCAAAATACTTGAGGGATATCCATATTAAGATCCATAGACAGATTGACAGTAAAGTCTCTGTCTCATCTGATATAAATGCTTCTGGGGGCAAAAATGGTCCCAGAGTTCCAAACCCACCCAAGGATGGTGGATTGCCCAACACCAAAGGTTTTGAATGTTGGCTGAATGCCCTCCTCCAGTGGCTGAAGGTAAACAAAATATGTGGTCCTGAGCTTGACTCAGACCACATTGAATTCATGGAAATGTTCCTTGGGAACACTGCTCTAACTTGGTTTGAGGACAGTGTTGATGGTGCATACCATCAATGAGCAGCTTGGACTTTTAAAGAAGTCATCACTGGTTTATACGACTGGTTCATGCTTGAGAATGCTACCCACAATGCAACCAATAAGTTCTGGCACATCAAGTATAATGCTGAGGAAGGTGTTATGAGCTATTATCACAAACTGGAGTGATACACTACCAGAATGATACAGGCCCCAGACCCTTTCATGTTCAAGATGCAATTGGTGGCTGGGTTACCTGATAACATCATATCCTTTGTATTGGACAAAGGATGAAAAGAAGCATATTATGGATTCAACTAGGTCAAAGAATACATCTTTGACCAAGCAATTCAAACCCAAGGACCCTTCACCAGAAAGGTCAAGCGAATGGTCTCCAGACCGTTCGCAGAAACATGATAGGAAATATTGTGACTACCATTGACCTTCTGGCTCAGGGTACCCCAACTGGAATAAACAAAATCACAGTGACAGAGATTGCCATAATAGGGACTGCCACAACCCAAGGCACCACACATTGGGAGGGAAGACCCACTGACACTCGGGACAGAAGTCAAACAGGAAGCCTGACAAAAGCAAGATGCCTACTTGCTACAGCTGCAGGGGACCACACTATTCCACTGATAAAAAGTGCCCCAAGTATGGGCAACCCAAACCAGCAGCGAAAATGTACACCACAAGAGAAAGATCAGCCTCTGAAACTGATTGAAGGCCTCCCCCTAATAATGAAAGGGAGGATGATCAACATCCGAGCCTGAAAAGGAACTTGGACAATCAGTTGACCTCAAAGGAAAGATTTGGCACTGCACATAGTGACTCAGAGGGAAGTGGTTCCTCTGAGTATGGATTGGCCATGTCCAATCAAGACCCATATGGATTCCAGTACAGTTCAGAGGGTGAACTGTACAACTTGGAGACAGACTGTGAGTCTGCCCCCAGTGGAGATTCTGAAATGGAGCACCTTGGAGCAATCCATGAAATTTTGTCGGGGTATGACTCCAACAGTTGCCAATCTGCCCAGTTGGTATCCAACTTGGAGGAGGAATCTGAGGATGAAACAGAAAAGGTTCCTACCTTTCTGAAAGATTAGGTTTCATGATGGACAACCTATTCACCTACAAGCCATGATTCAAAGGCATAGCCACTTTGAGGAAATCCTCAAAGAAGATATCTCACCACCCTGGAGCAAGAAAGACAACCAGTGCTTCAATGTGAAGATGAAACCTCACAACCTGGAGGCATTCATTCTCCTTGACTCAGGCTGCACATCTGACTCAGTTTCTCCAGAATTTGCTACATCTGCGAATTTAAAAGTGCATGAGTTGGAAGAACCTGTGCCTCTGCAACTGGGAACAGTTGGCAGCTGTTCAAAGATAAACTTCGGACTATTTACCAATTTCAAAATCGGTAAAACAAAGGACAACCATTACTTCAATGTCATCAACATCAACAGATACGATGTCATTCTTGGCACTGTGTTCATGAGGAAACACAGTATCACCCTGGACTTTGAACACAATGAGGTCTGAGTGAAAGGCAGGATCCATGATATGATTATCAAGGTACCGAGCACCTTCAAGCAGGCAAGGAGGCACACCATGTGACCTCATCCTCCAAAGGATGAGTGACTCCTGAGCAGCCCACCAGCTGCTCACAAGAAAAAGGACCCAGACAAAGATAGTCCAAGTTCAACTTGAGTACAGCTGCCATCAGTTCAATGATGGATGGTGGAGGTCCAGGAGGTGGAGGTCCAGGAGGTGGATGATGTTGACACACCTCACTCCTCTGGTTTGAGACTTTCAGATCCTATTCTATTGGGACATGAAGAAGACCTGGAAAACAGCAATGATCTAGAGGAGATCATCCATGAATTCACTCAGGATCACTTTCCCATTGGATGAAACTTTGAAAAAGAAGAGTTTTATGCTTCTGTCCCTGCAATGCTACTGCCCAAACATGTTGATGACATGAATGATGTGCTGATTGCCATCTGTGAGGACCTGGCTGGAAAAGCAAAGGCAGAGGGCCACCTCTCAAAGGAGGACCTCCCATGCCTCAGGGAAGAGTGGAAACAATCTTGTCAGGACATCCTGAATGGTGTCCCTGACAAATTACCTCCCTTGCAAGAGATAAACCACCACATTCCTTTGGTGTACATTAAGGAAGAAGTACAATTACTATCTTCCCAAATGTCCTGACTCAATGAGGAAACCCCTTGCCAAGAAGATAAGCAAATACTGCAAGGCTGGTTGGTGGCACCACGCTTGAGCTGAACAGGCTGCACCAATGCTTGTAGGACCCAAGAAGAATGGGAAACTATGCACTGTGATAAATGCACAGAAGCATAATGATAACGTGGTGAAGGACATTACACCATTTCCAGATCAAGACCTGATAAGGCTTGATGTCGCTCGAGCTACATTTCACTCGAGGATAGATCTCTCAGATGCATAGAACAGGTCCGAGTGGAACCAGAGGATGTCTGAAAAACTGCCTTCTCAATGGTTCAGGGCATCTACAAAAGCCTTGTTATGCAACAAGGTGACTGTAACATGCCATCAACCTTTCAGTGGTTGATGAACTCCATATTCCAAGACTACATTGGAGCATTTGTCCATGTTTACCTGGACGACATCTTCATGTTTACAAAATGATTGAGGAACACCAGCAACACCTGGAGCTGGTGTTTACCAAATTATGAGAGCACTCTCTGTTCCTTTGAGCAGAAAAATGTGAGCTCTACACTGAGAAGGTAGAGTGTCTCAGTAACATGATCGATGAGCATGGCCTTCACACTGACAGCAACAAGATGGCGCAGATACAAGAGTGGAAGACACCTCGTAACTACCATGAGGTCCAAAGATTTCTTGGCCTCATGCAGTATCTGGCACATTTTTTGCCAGACATCAGCGCATTTACCAGCACACTGTCCATGATAACAAGAAATGGCCAAGCCTTTCAATGGCAACTGTTGCATGACCACTGCTTCCAGATGATTAAGAACATCTGCTGCATGACTCCAGTGCTGAAGCTGATTGATCATGAATCACCCAAACCTATTTGGGTGATATGCAACACTTCAGTCTTTGGGACTGG
>QLOK01007236.1:0-13438 GCA_003313805.1 Tricholoma flavovirens
GTTGCATGAAAAAAATACTTGCACCAAAATGAATTTCTTCATATCTTTCTCAATTCTTAACCGTTTTTGATGAACCAAGGGTCAAATTAAAGGTAATAATTATGGTTACAAGGGAATGTAGCTCACGTGACCATTTAAACGGTTGCAACCGGTTTAGACCGGTATTTTTTCGGTTCTACAATATTTTTGAAAATGAAAGACCAGCAACTGGACTGCAAAAGACCAGTCCATAAATAGACCACTGGTACGGTCCTAATCGGTCCAGTTCAGTCCAGGTTCGGTCTTTTTTTTGGTCCTATGGACTGGACCTTTAAACACTAATTATGGTACAAAGTATGATGGTATTATCAGGACCCCTGCATTATGGTACAAGGTATGATCATATTTTCAAAGTCTGTCCATTATGGTACAAAGTATGATGTTATTATCAGGACCTGAATATATATCACAATAGCCATCAGTTGAGAATACCCCAATAAACAAGGGGTAGGCTGTAACACTATCTCACCCAACGACTCAGCAAATTTCCTCTTATTCCTACAAGTACTCCAAAGCACCATTGAGCCTGATCCTTTCAGCAAGCATAGAATCACACCCTTCAACAGTCCTGATGTGAATCCAATGACTGATATCTCTGCCTTTTCCAAAGTTTTGAATTACTTTGGTAAGTATTTTATCTCATAGGTGGTGTCATGCTCCGATGTTTTGACATCGCAAAACCCACAGGACGACCATGGTAATACTGATATGAAGGGATCATGAGGATTAGTAACCGAATTAGCAATCAGTTGCTACAAGTCAAACTCAGGAGAACACTGTGGAATATTCTAGGCTTCAGGCAACCCGCGTAATCCCCAAGTTATCTTACTCATCTATTAGTAATAGTCATTGTAGATTCTACTAGAGTATTGTAGAAACATTTGTACTTAGTATATAAGCTTGCACATTAGGTCAAGCTATTCAGTTTGAATATTGATTAGTTAAGCACTACTTGGAATCTTCATCCTCACTTGCTGTCTAGTATGGAAACCTGGCACATAACCTGCACATTTGCATTCATGTCCATTAAATCAGAGACAACCCTAATCAAGAGGAAGGGCACAATGTCTTATAAGTTGAAGCCAAGTCTCGTTTGTCCCCCTTTGGAAAACTCATGCATTTTCCCATTCCTCCCTCGCAATAAGCATGACCTTAACACCCTTGAGATATTGGACTTGGCTTGTCAACTGACAGTTTTTGCCCTTTCAAGCATCAGAACAAGGCTGCTTGTGCTTTCATTGACAAGAACCTAAACAATGGCTTCATACAACCCTTGGAATCCCCCCATGGAGCACCCATACTCTTTGTCAAGAAAAAGAGCAGAGAATTATGGCTTTGCATGGATTACCACAGCCTCAAGTGACTCACCAAAAAGGACAGATACCCACTTCCCTTACTATCTGACCTTCTTGATGCCCCGAAAAAGGCCTGCATATACACCAAAATTGATTTGCACCATGCTTATCATTTAGTATGCATTGCTGATGGTGAAGAAAGGAAAACTACCTCCTGTACCCATTATGGTTCCTATGAATGGTTGGTTGTACCATTCAGTCTTACAAATGCACCAGCAACTTTTCAATGATTCATGAATGACATCTTTCATGACCTCCTGGACGTTTGAGTCATCATTTACCTCAATGACATCCTAATCTACTCTAACAACATGTCCCGGGATCAAAAGCATGTCAAAGAAGTACTTCACAGATTGCATGCAAATGGTCTCTACACAGGTGCACAGAAATGTGAATTCCACAAGGACTGTGGAATACCTTGGATTTATCCTCTTGCCTGATGGTTTGCATATGGCCCAAAATAAGGTCCAATCCATTATGGATTGGCCTGAACCCCGCAAGGTAAAAGACATTCAGTTGTTCCTAGGGTTTTGCAATTTTTACCGCCACTTTATCCATGGATATTCCGAGATTACTGTACCCCTGACCTGGCCAACCCACAAACACGTGCCCTGGAATTTTAGTGAAGATTGTTGAACCGCCTTCAATTATCTGAAAGAGGAATTCACCCATGCCCCTATACTCACTCATTGGGTCCCAGATTCTCATATGGTTGTTGAAACTGATGCCTCGGACTACACCCTCGCCACTATCCTTTCCATCTATACTTCTGATGAAGATATCCACCCTGTTGCATTCCATTCATGCTCCTTCAATGCTGCAGAACTGAACTATGACACTCATGACAAGGAATTATTAGCTATCTTTGAAGCTTTCAAGCATTGGCATCAATACCTCGAAGGCAGTGCAATTCCTGTCGACGTGGTTACTGACCACAAAAACCTGGAATATTTTGCTACCATGAATTTACTCACTCGACGCCAAGCCCATTGGTCTGAATACCTTTCACAGTTTAATATGATTATTTGCTTCCATCCCAGGAAGCTAGGAGCAAAACCTGATGCTCTAACTAGATGATGGGACATCTACCACAAAGGGGGGAATAGTGACTTCACCATGGCAAATCTGAGCAATATGTGCCCTATATTCACCAATGAGCAACTCACTGCCTCATTATGGGCAACTTATTTTGCCACACCAATCCTTCGTACCACAGTGATTATGGATATTGAACAACTCCATAACACCATCCAAGAATCTTGTTCCCTTGACCCCGTTTCTACCACGCACTTCCCATGCACTTCCAATCCCAGGTGGACCATTGATAGCAGTGGTTTACTATGTCATAACGACCACATCTACATTCCTGATGCTAATGACCTTCAACTCAAGATCCTGCAGTACAAACACGATCACATTCTGTCAGGACACCTTGGTCAGAACAAGACACTCCAACTAGTATGACGAGACTACATATGGCCAAACCTTCAAACATTTGTCCAACATTTCTGCAACTCATGCACGACTTGCAAATGCTCGAAGGCCCCGCAACATAAACCTTACAGCTTTTTGAAGCAACTCCCAGTGCCAGAAAGACCATGGAACTCCATCTCCATGGACTTTATCGAACACCTACCCATGTCCTCTGGCCACACCTCTATCCTCATCATAGTTGACTGTCTATCAAAGCAAGGTATCTTCATTCCCACTGTGGATGAAATTACTGCTCCCCAACTAGCAAAGTTAATTGTGATCCATGTATTCTTGAAGCACAGAGTTCCCATGCATGTTATGTGTGACTGTGGATCAGAGTTTGTTTCTGCCTTTTTCCATTCTCTAGGATAAGCCTTGGACATGAAAATTCATTTCACCTCAGGCTATCACCCAGAAGGAGATGGGCAAACTGAACATCTCAATCAGACCTTGGAGCAATACCTATGGATATTCTGCAATTATCAGCAGGATAATTGGTCTGAGCTTCTGCCCCTAGCCAAGTTCATGTACAACAATGCTCCAAGTGCTACCACAGGTGTTTCACCCTTCTACGCCAATGCCAACAAAGGATATCACCCAAACATCACTGTATATCCTGAATGAGAAATCACATCACAATGTGCCCATGAATATGGACCTAGATGAACTCCACACCGAACTCCACACCCAGATGTCTGCAGCACAAAAATGCTACCAAGAACCCACAGATCGCAGACAGCAACCTGCACCCAACTTTACCATTGGTCAAAAAGTCTTCGTTAATGCTGACCACATTCATACCACAAGACCATCCAGGAAACTTGCTGAGGAATACCTTGGCCCATTTGAAATTATAGCTCAACCCAGTACCCACTCATTCACACTACAATTACCCATGCATATGCGTGCTATACACCCCATCTTCCATGTTTCCAAACTGGAACCAGAAGTCCTGAACTAAATCCCAAATCGAGTACAACCTGCACCCCCTCCTGTCATAATTGATAACAAACTTGAGTATGAGATAGCCAAAATCTTGGACTTGAAAATCAACAACCGCAGGAAATGTAAACTCCTGTACTTTGTTTGCTGGACAGGTTATGAAGGCACTGATGAAGAAAACTCCTGGTTACCAGCTATGGAACTTGACCACACCCAGGAACTTATCTCTGACTTCCATGCGCATTACCCATGCAAACCTGGTCCCTTACCCCTCTAAAGTTTCACTTCATCTCAATTATACTCCTATAATTTCTTAGAAAGAGATAGTTTAATTATTTACACAAACAATTTTTCTGTACTTTTCTACAGTACGGAGAACCTGCATTTTACCTGCCTACTCTGCAGCCACTTCACCTTCCCCCTCTGTAACCTCTCCCTCTGCTGGACTACCCTTCTCCCCATCTTCCGACCCTTCAATCCGAGTCTGGAGGAATTCCCAGAATTCCTGGTTTTCCTCCTCCAGATCCCTTATCTCCTCCTCAATCTCGCCGTCCCTCCACAAATTGAACCATTGATCATCGAGACCATGATCTGTGATCTCATCAGCCTCATCAGTCACACCCTCCCACAGCACACCCTTGATCCTCTCCAGCCTCATGTTCACCCTGTCCAACTCTGTCCCCATCTTTTCAATCCCCCCACCAACCTCTTGAACAACTTCATTCTATCTCCACCCAGAGCAGGAAACCCGCTCAGCCCCACAGCCAACTTGCTCCACACTGCCTTGCACTTCTGCTTGACTTTGAGGCAGGACTTACAAGTCCTACCCTGTGCCCCCACAACCTGCATGCAGTCCACTTTTTGGAGATTACATCTAGAAAAGCCATTAGAAGTAGCAAACAAGAAAAGAAAAGGCCATGCACTTGTGGCAGGACACTGCTGCCACCTCTTCCTCTTTGGCCTCCTCAGCCGACTTACATTTTTTGGCAGCAGGAGCCTCGTTGCTTCCATCCATTGTATCTGCTCGACGCTTAGCAGCTTTTTTAGCGGCCTTCCATGCCATTTCCACCACCACCGCTGCCTCTTCAGCTTTCTTGGCCTCTGCCAACTCTGCCAACTTCTTCTTTTTCTCCTCACGCTCCTGTTTCTGTCTTGCCTCAGCAGCCTCCTCCTCCTCCATGGCAGCCAATTCAGCCTCAAGGTCCGTGGCGGTCTTTTTTGAACTGGATGATTCATTGGTATTGGCTGGCATAGGAACAAACGTTGGATAGACGCTGGAAGATGATGGTTGGGAATAAAATCAAGAAATTACTGAATCAAGACATTGAATGATCACGTGCCTCGAAGGCTCGGCACTAAGGGGGAAATACTGTCACACTCCGATCTTTTGACATTGCAAAACCCATGGGACGACTGCGGTAATACTGATAGGAAGGGATCATGAGGATTAGTAACCGAATTAGCAATCAGTTGCTACAAGTCCAACTCAGGAAAATAGGAGAGAACACTGTGGAATATTCTAGGCTTCAGGCAACCCATGTAATCCCCAAGTTATCTTACTCATCTATTAGTAATAGTCATTGTAGATTCTACTAGAGTATTGTAGAAACATTTGTACTTAGTATATAAGCTTGCACATTAGGTCGAGCTATTCAGTTTGAATATTGATTAGTTAAGCACTACTTGGAATCTTCATCCTCACTTGCCATCTAGTATGGAAACCCAGCGCATAACCTGCACATTCCCATTCAAGTCCAGTAAATCAGAGACAACCCTAATCAAGAGGTAGGGCACAACTTCTTATAAGCTGAAGCCAAGTCTCATTTGTCCCCCTTCTGAAAACCTGTGTGTTCTCCAATTCCTCCCTCGCAATAAGCACAACCTTAACAGGTGGTACATCTAGGAGTCATGGTATCATGATCTAGAAATCATGGCATATGACATTTGGGGGATCATTATCACTGAGCATTGGGCCTAATGCTCCTCTGGATGACTTGTGTGCACCAACTCAGGCTGGTTCTGCAACTTCCACTGTAACTGCCTGGACCAAAGCAAAGTTCCCTGCTAACCAGGCACATAAATGATTTATTAAATGATATCCTGGTTCTCAAGTATGTGGATAGATCATTCTCGCTGTCACAGCATATGGCCATAGCTTCTTTCAACTTCCTTGTCCTTCCTCAACCCATTCCTTTGAATTTAGCATTTACAACATGCCTGTACACTCAGTTGCCCAAAATGGATTTGGTGCTGGGATGAATGATCTTTATATTCGGTGAGCTCTGCCCCAAACCTATGAGAAATCCTTTCTGAACTTCCCATACAAGGGTATGCCCATCATACCAGCCTGAAGCCCTTGATTTTATCCATAATAACATCAGAGGATCATCACCATTAAATGTGATCAAGTCAGTGGTTGTTTATACATTCTTGTTCATTCAGATTTCAAACTTGACAGCTCCTACTAGAATCAGTGCTCAGAGATGAGAACATAGCCTATGTTCTTGACCTGTGCTGAACTGCCCAAACTAGAGACAAGACCGAACCTTCAGTGAAAAAATGTCACGACAAGAATAGTGCATACTCAAAATCCCATATAACAACGGTCTGTCCCCATTGAGCAGGGACCTCGAGAACTTGGTCATTGTATTCGCTGTAAGCTGTTCCATAATTGAGGCTCAGAAGTAATGAAAATATCGGCATGACTTATGGGAACACATGAAGGCCAGATTTACACCCACAATTCTCTGGAGTGCCTCTGTCTCAGATCAAGTTATCTCTGACTCCATGATTCAATAGTATGTAGTTTTGATGCATGGTCAACTAGCCTGAGTTCCTCATTTACTTGACCTCAAAGTTAGCTGTTCTGTGAACAACAGAGTGCAATAAATGCTCACCTTCATCAAAAGTGAGGCTATTTAGGTGCACATGTTGCTAGGTGTGAGAGGCAATCTGGTGACCCATGTCATATGTGTACTTGACATGCTTGGATGCTTCGTCGCTGTATATGCAGTCCCCTGAATGGAATTCAACATGGTCTAGCCAGCTCTCAAGATCAGAAAGACAAGTTTACAGTTATTGCCATCTAAGAAGGGCTCAATGAAGGGATAGTTGAGGTTTGGACAAAGAACATACTGAAAAAAAAATGTTCCCCTGGTGCTAGCATCCAGAAGAGCTTTACTGACATCATATCTTGAAGGACATGAGTTGGATGGTAGCATTGGCCTTCTAGTTTGTACAAACACTTACAAATAAATCCAAGGACCATCATCCTAAGGGTATTAGATGTCAGCAGGATAGCATGGCCCAACACAGCTCGAACTCATGAAAGTCAGCATGATGGTATTGGGCACAGTGCATTGTGTGACAAGTTGTGCTTTTGCAGGTTTTTTGGCAGGGAGAGCAAAAGCCACAAATGCAACTGTGAGTGGTGAGTGTAAAGAGCGACAAGGCGAGCATGATAACTCATAGAAATGGGCTGGGGAGGAGCTGGGGAATCTTATGCAGAGAAAACCAAGAAAGATCCATTCCTTATATGGGGATCTGGCCAACATAAAAAACGGAACCAAACAGGGTTGAAACAGGGTCCATGATGCTGAACTAGAAGCACTCATTTCTGCAGCTGATCTTGCTATAGGATCTATGACCCAAGGAGTCCTGAATTCCAGTGAAAACCAGCTCTGAGTCTGAGCTGAGATGCAACAGCTGCCCAAATCTGTGTGGAGCTGGGAAGTTATACCAACCTGTCAGGAAGTGATATTGTACAAGAGGCTGGGGGACATCCATCATGGTGGCTAGTAGGCTGTAGTTGTTGGGATCCCGGCCCCAGATTATGGGTGGCAGCACTGGCATTATGGCACTCACTCTCATCGATCCCATGACAATCCAGTAATGCAATGTCACAGGCTTGTTATTTTTGCAGGCTCTGTCAACTAAATGTAGAAGATTATATTGTTCTCTAGTTAGGCATGTACAATGGCATGAAAGTTAAATGCATATGAAAAGGAGATATGGAAGTGAAGAAATGCCTACTAATGACTTCATTTACTGAGGTTTCGAAGCGAAGACTGCAGCACCTCAAAGATCAGAGATGGCAACAACATAAAAGGCTCCCAACATGACTGAACAAATGAAAAGCAATGTGATCAGTAAGCGTGGCTTGAGTGAAAAATGAAGGTTGTTGCCCATTTGCACCTGGCCATTCGTTGGAAATCAGGATATATGCAGTGGCCTGGTATGCATTACACCACTTACCCTCAAGGCAGGAACACTGATATGGCTGTATCAGTGCCAGAGCCAGAGCAAGAGCAGAAGGCTTAGGATGGAGAAAAAACCAATGCTGTGGATGGTATAGCTGGCAACCTTATTAAAGCTAGGCTGAGGTTGGACAGCCTGTAGCAACGCAATTCTAAGGCCATGCATCCAGTTAACAAGGTCAGTAAGGTGGGAAGCATCCAAGAACTTACCCCATCAATGAAAGGAACTGATGGGTTATCCAGATGCATTAGTTTTTCCAAGTCAAAAAGTCAAAAAATCATGTACTGCTGCCACCACCACCCACCATTCGTCTCTAATACAGGAAATAGTCTTTTCAAATTCCTCATCACTCAATGCTGGCGATAATTCCTTGAGTGGGGTGAATGATGCCATCAGTCGCTCAATGCCAGACATACTAATATTGATGTGAACAAAGCTTTTGTAGGTAAACTTAGAAACATACCTGACGATGTGGAACCAAGAATTGTAGCTTGTCACTGCTAACTCACCAAGCCCAGGTATCTGAAACAAACTTACGTGGGGTGATGGACGACATCGGACTTGTGTGAAGAAGGAGCAGGCTATGGGAATTTTTGACAGCATTTAATTGACCTAAACAAGGGCTAACGAACGCAAACGAAGACCTGTAACATAGTTACTCTTGAAGTCTTGTACAGTGAAGGTTAGATGCCTGAGCAAGATTGATACAATAACGTACAGGAAGAGCTAACTTCACATCCACCACTGGTAGTAAATCCTTCTCGATATCCTGCAAAAATTAGTGTGGTGGGACAAGTGGCTGTGGAAGAGCAGAGTCTTCACAAACAAACTGTGGCCTGGGGTATGGGTGGACAGTCATCTTGAATGGTGCGGTTATGATACCCTCCTTGATGCTGGGTACAAGGGGGAATTATACATTAGTGAAACGCAATTCTGAGTGCATTTGTCCCTTGAGTCCTAGGGCTACCTGACAGTACTCGCAGTGCATTGACCATAAATAATATCAGTCATAACTTGTGATTTCCCTGTCTCACGCATCTCCATACATATCATCATATTCATATTCCTTCCAGTCTGAGTCTGCATCTTTCTCTCCTGTGAGTGGCACTGCCACTGTTACAGCTGTCGTGCATGTCCCATTTTCCTCGTCCAACGACTCTTCTGAGTCACTGCTAGCAATGGTATGAAAGAAGTTCCTTGTCCACCTCGAGTACTGGCTGAGTATTTGCCCTTTGATTTCATCCTGCTGTGCATCTTCCAGCATATTGTTGGTGTCGCCATCATTTGTTGCATCAGTGGAAATCTGTTGATTGCATGCCTGAAGAAGTTGATCTACTTTTTGTGTTGTCATTTTAGCTCACAATATAATGCCAACATTCTTGCTCTTACCTTCTGTTGTAGAGGCACTCCCAGCTGCACTGACCTGGACATTGTTGCTGCCTCTGTTGTCTTTTAAGTCACCCTGTTCTGTATTGGTAGTAGCACTACCATATGATCCTGAGCCTGAGTGGTGGCTATAGACATGTCCTACACCAAGCCCCCAGTGGTATCTCATAACCATATCCTGATCAACAAACCTGTGAACTGGCATATGCAGCAAAAATCACAATTAATGACAATCAGCTCACCGATTTGCATAGTATCTCCCCCAATCTGGGGGCTTTTGAACAAAGCTTATGATGCCTGTAGAACATGGTCCAGAAAAAAACCTCGGTATGATGTGACACCCTTGTAAGACCTGTCCTGGATCCACAAACCCAAAGGCATCAGAGTGATCAATTGGATGAAACTGTAGCTCATCCAGACAAGCAATGGACCATCCTCTTTTGACTGGCACATCATGGATGAGCTCAAGGCATCTTACCCAAAGGAACTCCATGTGGTGCACTTGATAGTGCTGCACCATGGGTTCATTGTATATCAAATTGACATGATAAATACCCAGGGCTCGTGCATATCGGTAGGGGTGTGCGGTTGGATTATGTCCAGTTGCTGAAAGGAGCATGATATCGCAATGGTTTGTTCTGGGGTTGATCGTATCCTGTACACACCTGACATTGTATGTTGTGTAGTTCACCCAGAGGACGCTGTGTTAATACATCATGTTGTTCTGGAAAAACATCATCTCCCTGTTGATGGCTGAGGAAGCATCCACCCCTGAGAATCCTGGCATTGACCCTGGCATGATCTGAGTACCTGCTAACCACAACCACAGATGATCTTTCAGCTTTGGGAGAAAATTCTAGTATCTTAAATGTAAGTATGGGGGTGGCTGCATGCAATCTGGGTACCTGACTTTGATGGCAGGATCGACCAAGTACATCCATAGGAATGCTCCAATATCCTGTGGTTGGCTTTGGCTGATCCTGATGTGATACTGCTGAGGAGGATCATTACTTGCAGGATTCAGGTTGTCACCAGCTGCACTGGATATGGTGGATATCCTCTGGTGAATCCACCTTATTCGTGCCTTCCGATGCTCAATCTGAGCCAATTGCTTTTTGAAGTTTTTCTTTGATGTTCGCCTATAGCTTCCTTTCAGATTACGATGTTCGAGCTCTCCCTGCAGCCAATATGAAACTTCAGAATCCAGTTGCTAGCTGGCTCAAACTTACCGGCTCTGTGGAATATGAGTCAGTGGTACCAAACGTCTGAATGTGCTCGACATAATTGCTGAGAGAATGAAACTCGTAAGTGTTCATATTGAACTGCTTGTGTTTGCATGCAGAACTTCCAGAAGTGCCACCTTTCTTGACTTCTCCCCAATCAATATCTTTTGTCGGCTTCATGTGGCAGCTCCTGGGTATCAAATGCTGTAAAATTGTTCACCAATGGTCTGAGTCTGAGTGCCAAGAATACCAAGAGTTTTCTTGTGGTGCATCCGAAGTTTGGCCAGTGCATGCCAATGAGCCAAGTAAAATAGAAGCTGGAGTATCTGTTCGTTGTGAGGCTCTGGGAGGAGACTTTCAAAAACTGGTATCATGGTCTGAAAGACTTCAAATTTGAGGCAGTGTTTAGGGTTTAAAAGTTGTTTCTGACCTGCAAGAAATCCTTGTAGTTTTGGGCAGCCATGTTTTGCAAATCCAATGTGTTAACACTGAAATGCCTGATGGTGTCTCTTCCAAAACTGGGTACGAGACGAAATCTGTCAATATAGATGCCCACCATAAGATACCATCATGTTCCTGCCATTCAACTAATATTCAAACCTTCAGTTGAGGTTGTGGATCAGATTGGCCCATAGGATTGTAACATTTGGAGAAGGTGAACAAACAGCCCTTTCCATACTTCAAGTTCAACCTCATGCAGGAGATCCCCTGGAAATAAAGCAAAGACATCAAGTCCATGTTGCAAGAGCTTTTCTGAGATTGTGTTCTATGGGAAAGGAAGCACATTAAGCAATCTGTTATGTGCAACAATTGTAGAAAGAAACATGTACAGAAGTGGGCACAAGCAACTCTCCCTTTAGCTTACACTCAACCCAAGCAGAAGTAACCTTGTGATTCACCTGATAAATCTTATGCCTTGCACTTGAGACTGCCTTTTTAAAATCCTGATCATCATACCACTTGAGAGTTATCTGGTCTTTTCTGTCAGATTTGGTACCAGTCAGATGAAGATTTTCAAAAGGCACCTTGCAGCGTGGACATGGGCAATCTCCCAGGTGCCTGATGGTGACCATAAAAAACCTGAAGTCAAGAACACCAATTAATTGATGGATGTTAGTCGGAGATGCCCATGCACTTGTCTTTATAGTCACATGAATATGTAAACATGCAGGGATAAAACTGGCACTTGGTGTGATCAACACATTCAATTACAATTCCATGCTCATAAGAGTGTAAGAACTCATCATCCAGAAGCAGTTTACACTGCTTGTGTATCAACTTATGATGACAGTGGGACATGAAATCTGAAGTTAGGCATTTCTTTTCATAGTGCTCACTTGCAAAATCCTCAAAAGCATCAGGGAGCTGTGCGGAGTCAGAAATCATTAGTATGTCAATGAGGAAGAAAGAGCTACACACTGCTTCAAAGTAGGCAATATGCTTGCAGAGGTTATTTGAAGGTTTACATCTCTGGTATTTTGACTTGTTCCCAAAAAATAAGTAAAGAGGCCATAACTTGGCATCCCCAAAATTTGAGAGAGCTGTTTCATCTGACCAAAACATCAATGCAACACAACATGTGGAAGACTGCTGCCAGGTTCTCCTTGAGCAGTTTGCAAATCTTGATGCCCAGTATTAAAGGCATGAGAGGTATATAACTCCCCATGCAAATGAATGCTCTCCTTCATATGAGGTGGAGACCAAAATAGCTCATGAGGTTCATGATGGAAATAACAGGTATCAAGCTCCTTTGATACCTTTTCTCAAATTACTGATGTCAAAGAACAATGATAGAAATTTGTGATAAGATATTCGCAAGGCCCAGGTTTGCTCAAATGGTGATGAAAAGGGACTTGTATCTTGACTGTTAACTGTCTCCAACCCACATCTTCATCTATCCATTCACTTTCATCCCAGTCATTTAACACCAGTTTACAGTTGACTTGGGCCCAGTTGGTAGATTCAATATTGGCAGGAGTAAAGGTTGGACTGCCAACAATATCCAACAATGCTTCAAAGCTTTTCTGGGATTTCTGATTTCCTTGTGCCCAATACCATTCTCCCAATAAAAAAGCACTGTGATTTGGATATGGATGGAAGGTAGGTGTAGAGGTACTTGAATCGCAAGAGTACAAACCCTCTGACTCTGTGCTCACAACAATATTCAAAAGCATGGACAGATCAACACATGCATCTGGGTCATGAGAGGGAAATGTTATGGAGTGAAAGTGTCAAAATACACCAAAGATATTCATGGGAGTATCAAGCACTTTGACTGTGGTACATGAGCCAACATCTGCCCCACCAGGACTCTGCATGCATTCATTCACCCCTGGGACAACAGTGCCACCGGAGGTGCCAAGCATGGACAAAGACAATGCTGAAATAGGTGCCTGAGGAAGGACATTGTGAAGCATGTCATTGTGCATTTCAAAATCAGCTAGGCATGGTGGAAGTCGGATTCTTTGGTGCTTGGTGGGCCTTTCACTCTCACTAGGAAGATCTAGTGCACAGGTTGCAGGTGGTGCTGATGAAATAGTTGGGTTGGTTTCAGGGAGAGGTACCTAGGTGCTTCAGTTAGCAATGCCAAAGATGATTATGATTATGAGCCTTACCCTCAGATGCTCTTCACTGCCAGTAGGAGGACATACATCAGCAAAAAGTCTTTTGGTGCTGGCACTGGCAGCTCTTAAACTAGCAACCCTTCTTGCTTTTCTGGTTGCAAGCACACCTTTTGATCATGACAAGACATCTGTGAGCTCT
>QLOK01007254.1:1208-24867 GCA_003313805.1 Tricholoma flavovirens
TGAAGATCGTGTTCCTGCTCAAATTCGTTGTGAGTCTCAGGGCCAGAGGAAGTGAAGAAAAGTAAAGGAGCACTTGTATTCCAGTGGAATTGCAGACCGAGATAGATAATAGTATAATGATAAACCATTCTGTGTTCTACAGTGAAGGAAAAGGGTTAGGTAACTGAAATTCAGGAAATGAAAAGGTATCATAAGGTGCAGAAGTGATATTTCCATCCATGCCATGTTCCACTCCAACAGCTGCAAGCCCACCATAGTCAACAGGGTTGAAGTCATGTTGTGCTTGGATAAAGTCTTGAACCCTACTTGTGGATCCACCAGCAACCGATGAGCCAACAGAACCTTCAGTACCTTGTCGCATCATCTGCTGTAAGTTAGCCATCATACTCATCTGCATTCTCATCCGTACAGCCTTGATCTCCATCTTCTTCAATTTCACCTGATGATTTTCCTTCTCCAGCTGTTGCCATTTCTCCTCAAGCTCTAATTGCTTCATGTGGATGGCGTTCTTTTCAGTGCAGTGTTCAGTGGCATCCTTGAGCTCCATTGTATGGATTTCTTCATGATATATATCCCGAGTTGTCTGCTTACTTGCCAGAGTTTTGTGCAACTTCCCTTTTACATCATCTTTCGAAGATTTCGCAGGTGTTGAGTTTCAGGAACTTGATTGGCCGATAAGCCCATGTTGGGTAGCAGTTGTTGTAGGCTTAAGCATAGTTGGCTTTGCCTTGGTAGATGAAGGGTGCACAGTAGCAAATGATGATGTGGCAGATGGAGTGGGATTAGACATTGTGCACAGTGGTAGGCCTCTTGAAAGTTCCTTGTATCAAATTGATATCAATTCATTGTCTTTCACAGATCATAGGACAAGATCACACACCTTGTCAACCTCATTGTCAGCATCATCATCTTCATCACCCCACCCTGCCATGAGATCTCTATCCAGTGCTCCCATGTCCCAATCCTGGCTTAGGTTCGCTGAACTTGGGTCAATGTTGTCAAGGTTTTGGATGCTGTTTCCATCATTACTCTGTATATTGCTATGCTGGTCTTCATCATGATTGATATTCCCAGGCTGCAAGAGAACTGCTGCCTGTTTGGACCAGTTTTGCCCTGCTATTGAAGTTGACACCCTGACAGGATTATAGTTTGGGAGCTCACTCCAGAAACCATGCAGATCATCCCAAAATGGCCATTCAGTTCAAATTTTGTCTGAGGTGTGTAAGACAAGTCATATAATTATTGTGTGATACACATACCAATGCACCTGTCCCTTCCAGTTCTCATATGTATTTCTGGTATGTCTTCTTTAGTCTGTCACAGCATCAAACATGAACTGATAATGATCTTTGAGAGGTATTAGTGCACCGAACCTTTGGAACTGTTGCTGAGTTGACTTTCCAAAGCGACCAGGATCATGCAGGTAGTCAGCTTTAAGTGCCTCTTCATCATCACTAAGTTTCTCACCCTCAACAGGTGTCAGGTTGAATATCACAGCAGCCAGGGTCCCATACAGTGTGGTCTTGTTTTCTGATGCTGTTACCTTCCTCCTGTCTTCAGCCTTAGCATCGGATGTGGCATCACTGAACAACCGGCAACAGAAAGTGATGTTAGCAGTAAGGTACTCAATTGCACAATGTGTCCAGTCTGGGTTATGTCCCCACTCAAGCTGCCGTGCTTTTGGCTTCACAGTGGTGCTGTGTCCAGGTTCATCATCCTTCTTGGCTTTCTTCTTTGGGGCAGGCTTCTTTGGTGAGCTCTTCTTGGAGTTACCAGCCTTTGCAATGTTGCAGGATGAGGAGGAACAAGAGTATTCAAAAGCCATGCAAAAGCAGGTCTGGAGCTGCTTTCACATCTAAAAAAACAGACCTTGATTTTTGAGGTTTGAAAAATTCTGCAGTCAAAAAGCAAACATAAAAATCGATCAAAAAACTGGCAAAAAACCGCAATGTGAAACACCCTATTGAAAAATGAGAGTGAAAATGAGCCAAAAATGGCCAAAAAATGAACCCTAATACTGCAGATATGGATCACAGATGATTTACAGCTCATAAGTGCGACAACTCATGCAAATCATGCAACCCCTAACATTGATGCAATGACAGTAAAATCTATATAGACCAAATACATGTACATATAACAATTATTCTACTGTCAAATCAAAGATGTCCCTGAAGACCTTGAATGATACATGGCCACCCATGGTCTCCAACTCAAATACAGGAATACTCCCTGAAACTCGTTCCACACATCATAGTTCTCCTAGGTGGTGAGCATAAGATGCACAACCATGTAACAAGGTCTCCCTCATTTTCTCTGTCCAAGTCTCAAAATTTTCTAATAAGGGAGTCGGTGGAGGGAGCGCGCCAGTGATGAAGAGGGCCTTTGTTGCTTTCAGCGTTACTTCTCCAAGTTCTTCCCAATCTTGTAATGGGGGATCATCAATTTCTTGGCCATTGTGGTATCGCAATGTCACATACACAATAACATAGAACATGGACTCCAGATCGTGACAGTACTGGTGCACATCAGTTGGGCTACCGAGAAGATCTATGGCCATGAATGGCCTGATACCAGTGCAGGTCTTTGAGCTAGGGGTGTTGTTGGATGTGAAAATACCAAGATCATAGTCATTCAAAACACCAATGACTCTCCCATCTCTCTTGTGGTACATCAAGTTATTGACACTGATATCATGGTGAAAAATATGTGGCTTTGTATAGAGCCGTTCATAGCCTGTAGGGGATAAGATTACTGTCTTTGGAGGAATGATAAGGCTCACATTTAAAAATCCCATGAAATACTTCTGCCAAAACCAGTGCAGTAGCGAGCTCAGTGATCGGGTAAAGCTCCTCTAGGACAAGAAGCCACAGTACATGTGGTTCATACCTATCACTGAGAAGTTCCATCAGGCCCTTGATAGGTTCTTCAGATGTACGATTGATGTCCTCCACATGCAGTACATTTGGGAGATGATCAAGAACCCACAGGTCTCCACTGGCCTTTGCATGGCTACAAGCTTCATTGATGATGATATCTTCAGATTGCCTGGACTTTGGTGACCAGCTCAGCTTGACAATGAGGCCTCAATTCCATGCATCATCATTGTCACTGGACTCACTTTGCTCACTCCCTTTCTTCAACTTCGCTCTGAGCACCCATGTGCCACGACTGATGAGACCATGCTGGTGGTATATGGTCTTCCCTAGCTCAAGGACCTTTCCATTGCTTAGCTTGATTGTCTGACCTTTGAGCATACTAAGAGAAACTGCTTCGCCTGTCTCTAATGGAGGGGGACATGGGAGCCTGAACAAGTGTCTCATAACCCCACCCTAGGGGAGTGAGAGTTGCAAAGCCCTTCAGCATCGCTACAAATCATGAATCATCATCAATGAAATCAATGGGTTTTGATTTGACAATGATAGAGCAGTCGTAATACAGGAGCTTGATTTTTCGATCCGTGATGGCAATGGTGATGACATGGTTTCGTAGCCCACCATGCAATAATAGCTCCAGTACATAGTCTAAATCGTCCTGGATGCTGGTTATAGTGCCACCCTGATCAGAGCTCTTTTTGACATGCTTCGAAGGCAGGATACGAGAATTGGGCTCAGTTGGTGCAACCCTCTTGGTTGAAGATCTTGAAGCATAAGCAGTGGCTCTTGTTATGCATTCAGATGGAACAGAAGTATTTTTGGAGTGGCATTTTGTCAATTGAGTTTGCATATAACTTTGGGTGGCATTTGAGCTGGATAGCACTGGCTGTGGACAGAGGACTGAGCTTGAATCGGCATGGTCTGAACCAGTGATCAGCCTACAATAAGAAAAAGCAACAGTGGTGAACACTTGAAGATACATAGACCTATTGTTTCTGATGGAAAAGTGTTTTCTGGGTTCAAAATCAAGACCTTGACTTTGAACTCCAAAAACAATACCAAATCGGTCCAAAGGAAGGCATTTCTGGCTGGGCCCCCATTAGAAAGGTTATCGATGCCCCCTCTTTCGCCTCCATTCACAACATTGCTTTCAACGCCTGTCCCATCAGGTTTTCACTGCACATAGGAACCTCTGACAATAATTGGGTCATTCTGGCAAAAGGATGCAACAAATTCCTCTCAGCCACACAGCTTCTCCATTGCATGGTTGACTAGTTCAGTGAAACCATGATAGCACTCCATTTAGTGGTGAATCTGTGAGGTGTAACACTGTAGCATATCTTGGTATTGTTTCCAGTTGACGATCTTCTCGATACTAGGCTTCCCCTGAAGCCTCCACTTGGGGGGGACGCACAAAATATGCTTCAAGAATTCGTCGAATGTGATCGATGATGCTTTACTACATTCCAAGCCCTCTTTGAGATAAGGTTTATAGCTGTCCTGTGTATGTCGATTATGGAATCCTGAGTTACTGCCTGAGCCTTTGCTCCATGGCGTGTCTTGGGCGGTGCTAGTTCGTGTTGAGTTGTTGATTACTCAAGGTGGTGTGGAGGGAAGAGTCAAGGGCTCAAACAATGAGGACATTGTAGATGTGACAGTCAACAGATATGCAAGTAGTCACGTCAAGTGGCAAGGACCGCATCTGGAATACCAGAACACGGTTCAAGAGTGAACATGTTGTTGACATTTGTTGGTCTATCATTTGTCTTGTCTTGTTTCTTAGATACTCTTCGGCCTCCTTTCAAACCTTGAGGCAGTTAATCTGTGTTGAGGAAGTGGTCTGTACATGACAAGGGGAGAACCTCATAATGTTAGACATTACTAGTAGTATAAAAGCTAAGGTCAAACCTTAATATGATAGAATCTTCCTGTGCACCTATTCTCGCGCTCTGTCACCACATGAACTCTTACCAGCTTCCAGCATATCTACTCATACTTCATGTGTTACACACCCTCCAAGTCGCACTAGTCAAATCTCAACAAGTTATGGACCCTGATTGCCCATATTAGGCATGTTGCTACTATTACTTATCTGAGACATCTACATTTACTCGATGAGTTCATCCCCAATGTCTACCCAACAAGCTGATGCTGAATTTAATGAGACTCTTGGCTACAAAGAATCATTGAAGATCAAGTAGAACAAGAGCCCATTGCCAATATTGATCCGACTGTGATGCATTATCAGTCTGTACCACAGCCACAGCAACCAACAGTCATACAACCATTGACAGCTGTCCAGGAACCAGTGCCAACTTGTATGGCCCAACTGCTTGAGTGTTCTGAATTTGATGAAGTTGTGTCTCGGTTCTAGGGTTCGGTTAAAAATTCTAGGCTGAGTTAGAAACTAGTTATTAACTTCGACCTCCAACAGAGGGTTTTTAACATAGGTTACTAACAGGTTTCTAACACAGCAGTTAATACCTTGTTAAGTACATTAAAAATTATATTTAACCATGTTAAAAATCGAAATTGAGGTTAAAAACT
Organism: Tricholoma flavovirens; assembly: GCA_003313805.1. Classification (NCBI taxonomy): domain Eukaryota; kingdom Fungi; phylum Basidiomycota; class Agaricomycetes; order Agaricales; family Tricholomataceae; genus Tricholoma; species Tricholoma flavovirens. Next base: position 6,632 of record QLOK01007254.1, read on the forward strand.
GTCCCAGTTGATGACGCTTTTAGCGCCACCCACCAACATCAATGTACCCTGATTCTCTGGCTGCGTAGTCAATATGGTACTAACTTTAGTACCCCCCAGAGGAGTCTTCGGCATACCAATGAGTACAGAAGAACTCAAATCAATGTCTTCATCAATGTCGAAGTCATCATCATCATTGTTGGCTCCAAGTCTGGAAGGAAGATCATCGGAATTGGATTCCTCATCAGATTCACTGTTGCTTTCATCCCCCTTGACAACAGGACTGGGTGTATTTGAAGAGGTTTTGACAAGGCTGGCCTCGAGATCCTTATCAATGTCATAGAAGTGAACAGATGGATGATGAATCTTCTCCCCTGATTTCTGTCAAGCCTAGCTAGTATGAGAAACCAAGTACTAGAGAGTTATTGTATGAGACTCACCTCATGAGTCCCATACCACTGTCCAACTTGAATCATGTTCACAAGTGTTCCAACAGTCTGGTTTCCACAAAGGGGTGAGTTGAACCATGTAACCTTTGATCCAGTATGCTCATCTGGCATCGAATTCACAAGAGCAGAGTAAATTTTGATTGTGAGAGTCTGCAAAAAATGAGAAAAGCAATCAAGCGGACCTAAACACTATGTACATACTGCAACAACTCAAGCATGTCGGTGGTTCTCGAGACCTTCCCACCATCCCAATGGATTGTCATCATGAAGTGGCTCGTTGAAAGGATACTCATGATGTGCATAAGCCAAGATTTGCTGATGAAACTCATTAATGATTTGAGGAGTCCTGCCCACCTTGCGGATAAGTATTGAAATAGGCGAGTTTTGGGGAAATTTGGAATGCTCGTCAGCTTCCAGTTCCCTTCATAACATCTTCAAAAACTCCTTTGCACGGTGATAGGCTCGTGGATAGGGTGTTGATGCTGGGTCCAGCTTATTAGAAACATGTGCAGTCTGTGTTCGACTTCCTTGAGGTGGGATCATGATTGTATGTAGCATAGACATAGGCTTTTTCAGGATGGATGATTGAGAATAGCCTAATGTTCAGTCAGTACTGCAATAATAAATCAAAAGCTCATTTACATACGTGGATGCAAGAAAAATGCAGTAAAATAAATATCACGGTCACCACCACTGCCAGATGACTCATCAATGAACTCCTTGTAGTGTCAATTGATTATCCCAGTGACCTTTCTCGCAAGACTTGGCTGAATTCCTGTCTCATCAGAGTTTTTTGAAAACAAATCCTTCAAATACGCAGCAATGGCCAACCAGAAGATAAATACATCTGTGGCATTAGCATGGGGTGACTCCAGTGACCAGAGAGATCAAGCAATTGGTTTGACAATCTTGACATACTGCAGTAGTTGAAGCTGAAAGGTTGCATACTTCACAGGGCTTCAAAATAAATTCAGGACTAGTTTGCTCTTGTTTCCAGTGAGCAAACTCAATCCAAATCAAGTACAAGAGCACATCCCTTGGGTTTCGCAATCCCATCAGATATCAAGTTCTTGATCAACGGTAGGATCTTTTCCAGTGCAACTGCCGCCATCCAGTGGGTCACAAACCGAGTTTTTCCTATCAATATAAGTCCTCGCCCAATACCAGCATCCTTTCGAGCCTTCTTCAATTCAGCAGTTGACAAGTTAGACTTGCTAAAATATTTGATGGTCTGTTTCAGTTCAGACATGAACTAATATGCGAATCAGTTTATTGATTGTATTAGAAAGAGATACAGAACAATGCACAGCTTTAAATTCATCAACCTTATTGATGTCACCAGCCGTGTTCTGCAGGTGATGGCAGCAGTCCCCAAGGTCGAGAATCATTACCAACACTTCTTGTGAGTCTTTGCAGCCACATTTGGTATTTCCTGTACTATCAGAGCACATTATGGAAAATCAATCTTCGCCCACACTTTCCACCATCTATTGTCATGGTCAGGTGACAAGTGCAGACTGAAACGACAGAAGCAAAACCTTGATAATCTTGTCCTTCACCCATTCTGCAGTGTGGTGCTCCTCAGAACCCTCATAACCATTTAGAAAATAGCTTTCATGATCCTTTGTGGTAACATGCACAAAATAGACCGAATCCGACCGACGAGTACTGTTGCCATCAAATGTCAGTGTCAGGTTTTGCTCCTTTCAAAGTCTTGCAAGCACGAGCTTTCGGACATGTGCAGCCTCGTTTGGAATGATCATTCTTGTGAAATCGTCTGCATGTGTGACCTTGTAGCGGTGGTTCAGCACAGTCATTAACTCTGCCCAATTGTCTGAATCCAGAATATTTGGTACTAGGCCATTGACACAGATCAGCTTCATGATGGAGTGATTGACCTTTTCCTGCATCGTCTTGTTTCCCATGGTCATAAAGTCTAGTTCAAGCTTTGATGGCACAGGCAGTTTCCGAGTTTTTGATTTTCCAGTGTCACTTTCTGGCGCACCTGTGCTCTGGCTGTGTTGCAAACTTGTGGATGGACTTGCCATTGAAGCCTGCTCTAGCTTTGCACCCAGCGACATGGAGGCCGCAGTATCCCCAGCATATGCCTTCAGCTCATCAGACAGAAACCTACATTGCACTGCATGGGGTAAGATCTGGTTCTTCTGGGGATTACCAGCTCGGTAGAATGTTCAGCCTGCATCCACAGCCACACAGGCCCAGAAATCTTTACCTGTATCTTTGTGGGTATACTTTATAGTAAGCTTGCTGAGGATCTCGTTGCCAGGATGTCCTGCTGTCTTTGCTCGCTTCTTTGGAACAACCTTGAGATCTTGAAACAGCTTCATTCCTGGATGTTCCTGTCGACATCGAAGATAACAGCCTATCTAATTGAATGTAAATTTGCTTCTGACACTTAGATCTGATCCCAAGTTACTCCTGTCATCTACCTCATTAATCATTCTCTTAGTACTGGCCTTTGCTGGGTCCTTTTTTACATCATGCTGGGGTCGTCATTTTATTATCATCACTTTGAGAAATGCAACTGGCTTACAAGTAGTTAGGGCTGCACACTGTACCGTCTGATGGGTACCGCCATTCAATTGACAGTCAGAAGACGGGTACAGTCCAACCGTCCACCGTCCATGGTGTTTGGTTCGAAGGACCCCTAATGGGTATGGATGGGTATGGGTACAGCCATTGTACGGGTCATCTAAGGTAGACGGTGGGCAAAATAAAACTTAATATTTGATTTTCATGAGCCACACCAATCTCCATAGCTGTAGGAAGCCCCTGCTGCACAGCAACAAGCTACTATTTGCTGTCTGGCTGCACAGGGGCTGCACAGGGGAGGTGGTGAACAGGCAAGACTCGATGGGAGTGTGGTCTGCTGTGGTCAAGCAACAGAGAGGACAAAACACTCCCCCTCGCAAAGAGAGTGAGAGGCGAGGTGGCTGGCAAGAGAAAAATGTCCTGTCCATCCTTCTCATAATGGGTGACATAAAGTCAAAGCCAGAGTAGGGGCAGATAGGGGTGGAGACCCGGTGCAGAATGTGGAGGTGGACTTGGTGCTGCTGGTATAGGTGGTGTGGAGGCGATGGGGTTAGGGTTAGATCTGGATCATTATACCACACAATTTTTGATGCATCGAGCAGTTGGCCATCAGGTCCTAGAGCAGGCTGATCTGCCATACTGAGATGACAGTTCTGAGCTTTGAGTTGTTTCCATGAGCATTTTATCTTGTCTTGACCTCACAATGAAAATTTTCCTCAGCAACACTGTGAGCCTGTCTTGATTTTTTTTCCAATTACCATGGATGCCCCTGTGTTAGTTTCATGTCTTGGAGATCAATGACAAAGACAAAAACCATGGTTATCGACACTGTTGCATTGAAATGTGATTGAAATGTACTCCATGTACATTTCTTGAGTCATTGACGGCCAGCTGAGCGTGAGTGCTATCCCAGGCTTGACCTCATCACCGAATAGAATCAGGGCTCAAGAAAATGAAGGGACACTAATTACATGCATAAGGAAATCTGAAAGAACAAGATATATTAAAATGGGATGGCGGTACAGCTAGTATGTGCTTTGCATGGTGTTCAACAGCAACAGTGTGTCGTTTGATCATCTACTAGTAGTCTGTGGTGTGTTGATATGAAAAAAATTAAAGTTTGCTCAGAGATTCCCATCCAATGCCGTCTAATCCCATTGACGGCCATACCTTGGATGGTATTGGATGGGTATTGTCTGTCCTGTCCACCATCCATCTACATAGTTGCAAAGAGCTGTAACGGTACAGGTACAGCAAACATACTATGGGTCCGTCTATCCCGTACTGTACAGTCACAGTGTGCAGCCCTACAAGTAGTTCAGAGTCATGGTCACAATTCCCCATCTTTCTGGCAACATCTCCAATCCTTTTCACCCATTTCTTGAGACTTGGATGCTCAGGGTACTTTTCCAGATATGTTGTCAAAACATCAACTACAGTGCAAACAGCAGGTCTGTGTTCTGTAATGGCTACCTCTCCATCCATGAAGAATGCAATGTGGATTGTTTCAGCAACAGCCTCAGCTATGTCACCTCCAATGTGCTGCAGTATGGGTGTCAAGATTTCAAATGGTGGCAAGAACTCAGCATAATCAGAGTTTCGGGCATCATCTGGAAGTGGTAATTCCCTTTGAAGCACTTCAAGAAGCACTTTTAGATCAAGAAGCTGAAATGCCATTGACATCTTTCAAAATGGAAAAAAGGTTGGTAGACCTTGGGCTGACAGAGATGAATGGGGAATTGGGGTCACCAAGAAGTGACACCATCATTCATCAACCAATAAATTATACAGGGCTTCTATGAGACTTATTGTATAGAGTGAAACACAAATTTAGAAAAACTTTGGGAGGACGAAATGTAGGTATTATATGATATATTAACTGTAGAAAGTTGCTAAGAAATTGGTGGAATGGTTGTTGAGCAATGGGAGCCACAAAGTATGGCGTATTTGTGGGCTTGTGACAATGTGTGACAATGTGTGACATTGAAGTCAGTGAGCATACAAAGACTTGTATTGAATTCAAATAGTTACTAATGACAATATACTATCATTTATTCAGAATAATACAAATATATCATGTATTCTGAATAATATGGAAAGTTGAAAAAAAATAGCATCATTTAGCATCACCCAGCATCATTTGGCATCATTTGGCGCCATTTGGTGTCTTTTGGCATATTATGCCTATGAAAACACCATGGGTGTCATTTAGCATCATTTGACTTCAATTTGCCCATGGAAAGTCAAAAAAACATGGGTGTCATTTGGTGTCTTTCAGTGTCATTCATCATCATTCATCATAATTCACCGTCATTTGGCATCATTTGGCATCATTCAATGGAAAGTTAAAAAAAACATGGGTGTCATTTAGCATCATTCATTGTCATCCAGCATCATTCAGCGTCATTTGGTGTCTTTCAACGTCATTCATTGTAATTCAGCGTCATTTGGTGTCACTCAATGTTTCAGCATTATTTGACTTAAATTTGATATATCTTGCCCATGGAAAGTTAAAAAAACATGGGTGTCATTTAGTGTCATTCATTGTCATTCAGCATCATTCAGTGTCATTTGGTGTCTTTTGGCATATTATGCCTATGGAAACACCATGGGTGTCATTTAGCATCATTTGACTTCAATTTGCCCATGGAAAGTCAAAAAAACATGGGTGTCATTTGGCGTCTTTCAACATCATTCATCGTAATTCAGCATCATTTGGTGTCATTTGGCATCACTCAATGTTTCGGCATCATTTGACTTAAATTTGATATATCTTGCCCATGGAAAGTTAAAAAAACATGGGTGTCATTTACAAGGTAACCATCACATACAATACAATAGCATCTCTAACACGGGCACAAGGTAACCATCAAAACACAAGGGCTCAAGGTAACCATTGAAATATAGGAGTACAAGGTAACCATTTGCCAATCCTCCTATAAAAACTCATCTGCAGCCAGGGTTTAGAATTCATCCTCCAACATGAAACACTCCTCCCAACAGCAAGTGGATCCTGTGAGTGCAAATAACAGCCATCAACCCTTTCTGATAAAATTTTGTACAGTCAGAAAGCCCCCCTCACAAACGAATATCCACAGTCACCAGACCAACATCTGACATCTACCAACACAGCAACTCTGACCTCAGTTCAAGCCTAACTGACCTTCCATCAGAGTCAGACCATGATGAACCTATGCCCACGGTAGGGAAAGTATGTAAAACCTCATGAACTGTCAGAAATCCACACATCTGATACACCCGCCCAAGGGAAAACAGTGTCAAAAAAAAAAGAAGAGAAAAAAATATACCTGGTGAATTATACTACTAGTACCAGACGTTCTGCACTTACCCATGTGATCCTAAGCACATGACCGCCCAACAATATGTCCCCCACCCAACGTTCAAGCAAGGCGCTGCAACAGACGGACTGATTGCCCCCTCCAATGCAAGAGGGGAGAAAAAGCATTTCAAGGATATGGAAAAGCAGACACACATGCGTGTCCAAGCATTTAAAAAATATGCTGACCATTTCCTTGTTCCCACTACTATTGCTTACCTCCAATCTGTCAAATCCTCCAAAGAAGTCAAATTACAGCTGGATAAACATTGTGCAGAAACATTAGAACCTCTGCCCTACTCCCAACCATTTTCTGCAATGTACTATGATAATGATGGATCTCTATTATTTTGCTATATGGGCAAGCAGTGGAAGCAGGGGTTGGTAGAGGTAAGTTTTCATAGGGTTTTAATCCAACATATCTTGATTGTATTCATCAGAATACCTCCATGCTACCTCTGAAAGATCAATACTGGAATAGGACTTTAGAAGACCTTGAGAAGGGTTTGGGAGAGGGGAAATCAGTTATTCATGATGGGATTTATGTAAGTGGAACTTGATTCAAGTGATGAAGGAGGGAACTAAACACCTTGATTCATTTAGGGTGATGCCCTGAAACAGTACCATAAAGCTACACAGGTCTTTTTCTATCTGCTGAATTCACTCGTAGTGGAATGGGCCTCGGTGCCATTTGGTGCTGGTACCATGCAACCAGACCCCTCGCTTTGATATTGGCGATGATGTTTCAAGAACTCTTCCCTGAAGAATATGAAGAATTTAAGGAGGTTTTCGAAGCTGGAGTGTGGTTAGAGGAGGATCCTGGTCCATGGTTAGGATGGGCAATCATATACAAATTGAATGGGTTGGTTCACATGGACACCAATGATAATAGTCCATTGGTTTCATTCCCTTGTGGGAAATATATAGGTGGGGAGATGATCGTTCCCCAATTAGATGCTAAATTCAGGTAAGCTCGAATTGAGAGGATCCAACAACAGTGGTTAACATATCTTAGCTATCTTCCTGGTCATGCATGTTTTTTCTGATCATCAGAGGTATTTCACAAAGTTGCAAAATGGTACCCTCCGGTGTACAATATGGGAGATGATCTCATGCCAGGACGCATAGGGATGGTTTTCTTTTTTCCAGAACCAAGCTTTGAAATACTGAAAGACAAACCTGCAGGTTGGGGTGCCCTCATGGACTATGGGTGATGGGCCAAATTTTTCAAGTAACGTTAGGACTTCGCCATAGTACACTTAACAACAAAAGTTTACCCACTATTTGAGGCACCAAAATTGACCTGGTCAACCATACAATTTGGACTTGTTTTTTTGTCCTGAGCATAATTTATATACACGAAAAAAAAGAATAAAAAAAAATCTAGAGCACCAGCTCTGCATCTTGTGCACATCTAAGCGCCACTTTTGCTCTGATGAAACTAGCCAAATCAGACATGATGCGGGGACCCTTCTGGTGGATATACTCAATAAACAGAGTTGTCCCATGCGACACCTCTACTTCATTAATGAAATAATGGTACTTTCCCTTCATATCCTGAAAAATTGATATGTCCAGCCGACAGAAAACACGCAGGTCAGAGAGCTCACCCTGCAAGACTTTCTCTTCCTGCTGGATTAATCCATAGAATGATTTTTTTAAGAACATTTCAAAATCTTTGGTACCCCTGCAACTGAAGGTCGGAGCCCAGGAAAGAGTCATGAAGCTCTGGGGTCAACTTGTAGGTTGAAGGCTTATTGTTTTTTCTGCAACAGATAATTCCTATCAAATTTCATCTAATAAGTAGACGATGAGCCACTCACATCAGATTGGCAAGCGGCGTCAACTCATGCACTTTGATCACCACCAAATTCCCATCACGCAGTGGATGAGTTAGTACCTTGTACCATAGATGTCCTCCAATAAAAAAACATCTTATTTCCCCCTTGCTTACTATATCTGAGATGTATGGCACAGCGAACCACTGGGGTTTGACTCCGATTTCGATGAGGGAGGGGTGCTGGTAGTATCGAGTCTGATGTTCCACCAGTTCCTTTACCTGTCCTACACTCTTAGTCCCTCCAACAAACACCAACTCTGTCGCATCGCTGTATCCTCTTTTGAAGACCAAATTTGTATTATTCAAAATTTCTTTGTTCTGGATGTCAGCAATGGTGAGAACCTTAGGGTAGAACATATGGGTCACGTTCTTCGAAATTTCGGCCAGCGACATGAGGGTGGTGAGCTTTGATCTGCAATAGATGCTCTGAAACAGATCAGGGTATAACATTGCATTTTCCTTGAGAATATGCAAGTTGCTGATCCAAGTGGGGACTTGGCAGGGCTCAATCGGAAACCCCTTGTGATCAGGATTCCTAATTTGGCGAGGTAAATCAGTGTTTATGATTGTAAGGTCATGATACTTACATGAAATCGGCATCGAGTTCCAGCCCTCCCCAAACCAAATCTGCCTGCAACATCTGGTCCCAAGTCCCACCCTAACAGTATTGTGGTCGGCATTGGGGTCCCCATTGCCAATTGCTATTTTTGGAATTATGTCTGAATTAGCTATTTATAGTTCACAATATATGCAGGCCAGGATAGATTGTCCTTTTTCAGTTGTCACATGATGTAGCCAGTTGTTGGGTCACTTTCACCCTCCTCAGATATAGTGTCAGGGGCAGTGCTATTTCTGTTGTCACATGATCCAGCCTGGTATACCTGCCCATGACAAATTGTTTGTACTCTGGTCCCTAGTCTTTTTTTCTGTAGGTCATTTTTATGTTACTGTACCATTCAATTTATTCTGTCATGTAGTGTGTAACAACCTCAAAGTTTTGGTTTTCCCAGTCATGGGCCTCCCCCACACTGACATCTAAACAAGGCACTTAGCTTACAAATACGAACTTTCAACATCAAAGTTCTCGTTTTACCAAGTATTATAAATCTTTGAGAAGCATTTGTTTGTTTGTATATTACTCATCAGTTTGCATACATCGACATATTTTGTCAGTCTTTTTTAATATTATACCTAAGAGTGTCAACAAGTAGTATCTTTCCTGATGAAATATGGCATACATGCTGCCAGGGGGCATACCATTAGGGTTAGTTGTTTGCAGGTTCATTTAGGGTTTGTTAGTGTTTAGTTAGGGTTCAGTTAGCAGTTTAGGGTCAGGTATATTATCGGCCTCTTTGTATACATTTAGGGTTTAGGGTTTTGCCATGTTGAGTGATTCTCACTCCGGCATTGTGGGCATGCAGACTTGAGCAATGAAGGCCAACAAGTCCCAGTTTTGAGGACTGAAGACGAACTTGAACACATTTCGACATATGTATGTAAATATATCATTGCAAAGTTTTTTGCCAATGAAATGTGTTGAGTTTAAGCCCTAATAGTATCAGGTGCTGATGGGATCAGTGGCCTATGCTTGAATGTGGTCATCAAGCACTATTAGTATCATGCACTGATGGGATCAGCGGCCTGTGATTGCCTGCAGTAGCTGATCTGAGCATTGGTTTATAACTGGACATAGATCTATTTATACATTGTATGATATGCAGACAATAAGTACATGCCATGGAAAATGTGCACTGTCTTTTATCTTTTACTAAATACCATCAGCATAGCAGGTCTGCATAATGGGGCATAATTGGAGATAGATCTATTTATATATTGTATAGTATGTGGACCATAAGTACTACACATGCCCTTCTCAATTAGTCACATGACCCAGCTGGTTCTGTGATCACAAGCCCTAGCCGGGCCAAGGTAGCTTTTTTCCCATGATCGACACTATCTGTTGTTTCTGGCGACCATATAATCACATGACCTAGCTGGTCCAAGGTAGCTTTTTTCCCACAATTGACACTATCTGTTGTTTCTGGCGACCATATGATCACATGACCTAGCCAGTCCAAGGTAGCTTTTTCCTCACAATCGACACTATCTGTTGGTTCTAACAACCATGGGACAAAAGCTACCTTGCTCCCGCTAGGTCATGTGATTATATACTAGTGTTGCTCTGACAATTATTACTAGTCCTAACTGCCCGGCTGTAACTGGATTTCCAGACAACTGACTGTTTGAGCTTATTCCTCAGGTTCCCAGTAACATTAATTATAATGGGTTGAAGCCCCCCTTGTAAGCCATGTACATGCCGTATAGCATACCAACTCAGCCACATAACTGGTGCAATTACTCGTTGGCCCAATGTTGGTCAGATCCCTGCCTAATCATGCTCTGTTCATTATAATGTCTCAGAGTGCACTGAATCTCATAGCTACCAAAAATGGCCAAGGAGTAAAGTTGATGACCAACATTTTTTGTCAGTGAATTTGTTCTGGTGAATTACTGATACGTCGCAAACCAACAGACACAATTTCCGCTCATGTGCCCCTCTCGGCTAGTGGTTGTCATTCACTGGGATCCCAGGAATGTCAACTGTACTAGTTTGACCTGTGGAATTGCCAACACCCAGATCTCCTGTACCTTATGGCACTCACCAGTATCCCAACTCAATGACTCCTCAACAAGTGTTTATAACTTTAATAATTTGTTGGTTTTCTGACACAAAGGAGGTCAGAGTTGATCTCAAATACCTGAGCACATCCCATTCATTGTAGTTTTCAGGGCCCTGCCACTTACACATCTCGTAGCTCACAAAACTGGCCAATGAGGCAAGTTGATGACCAACATTTTTTGTCGGTGAATAACTGCTTTATTGAAAACATGACATCACTATGTCACCCCACATGACCTTATCGGCTTCATCTCGCCAAGAAGATGACTGACATTTTTTGTCAGTGAATAAACTGTTTTATTGAAAACACATCATCACTACATCACCCCACATGACATTATTGTCTTCCTCTAGCCAAGATGATGACCGACATTTTTTGTTGGTGAATTACTGCTATGTCATAAATATGAACACAGTTTCCCCACATGTGCCATTGTTGTATCCCATTCTTGTTTCCTTCTCACATCGGGTCTACATTACATTGCCCAACCTTTTCACCATTTTCTCTTTTCATTTGTAATTTTAAAATATATTACTTGGTTCTTACACCTATCAAATGATGGGACCACTTTGGTGGCCTCAGTCTCTACTACTCTGTATTTTGAGTTGGCAGCAGAGGCCACATACCACAGCGTTGATAGAAAGTCATGTGACTGGTAAACGTTTGGAGAGCTCAGCATAATTAAACAGTTATATACTGTTCAACTTGTAATCACATTACTCAGCTGGGTCTGGGTCTGTCAGGTGAATATTTTATGTTCAAATTTGTCAGTATCTGGCTACATTGTGCTGCTATTACTCCACATTAGTGGTTGGTGTTCTCTGGGTTCCCAGCAATGTCAATTACACATGCTCTGTTCATTCTAGTGTTCAGTGCCCTACCACATACATATCTCCCAGCTCAATCAACTGGCCAATGAGACCGGTTGATGACCAACAATTTTTGTTGGTGAATTACAGCTCCGTTGCACACACTTGGACACAATTTGCACCCACTCGCCATTGCTGTCTCCATCTCGCATCACACTACCATTTCAATTGGAGATAGATCTATTTATACATTTTATGATATGTGGACTGTAAGTAATGGTCAGAGCCAGTCTGAGTAATGCTCTGTATTTGAGCATAGATCTAGTTATATATGCATATTGTATGTCGATGATCACATGACATAGCTGGTTCTGTGATCACAAGACCTAGCCGGACCAAGGTATCTTTTTTCCCACAATCCACACTATCTGTTGTTTCTGGCAACCATGTGATCACATGACCTAGCCAGTCCAAGGTAGCTTTTTTCCCACAATCCACACTTTCTGTCAGTCCTCGCGATGTTGTAGAGTCTCGAGCTCTGCTCATGGACTCAACAGTGCAATGCGTTATGTGTCTGGTCCATGATTGGCATGTGGTTGTGCCTGTTGCTGGCCCTAACGTAGGTACATGCATTCAACGTGTGTTTGTTGATTTTCCTTTGTTCTTACTGCTTCTTTACGCTACTGATACTTTGCCCAAGCTATCTTTCTCCCAAACCTTCTAGTTCCAATTGAAAGCCCCTTTCCATGCCAGCATCCTCCTGCAAGTCTCCATATGCAAGATCAGAGCAACCAGCTGAGGAAGACGGAGCAGGATGGGCCGGTTCCTCTTTTTGGACTTTGAATGTTACCTTGCGATGGCTTTACTTTGACATCTGATCACTTGATTTTCTTATTTTTGTTGCCTTCTCTACCATTCAGGTGTCAATGTGGGATTCAGGCCCTTGGAACGTAAGGTTGAGAGCCGTAACTTGGAGGGTACCGCGCTTGAAGGGGGCAAGCAACACAAGTCAATAGTGCCCATGAGTCCATGCGCAACTCCCTGAGCCATTGTCTGACCGCCCGTTTCCTGTATACACCTGTACGTTGCCTTTTTCATATTACTTCCTCAGACTTTACTTTTTCATATGCCTTTTCATGGTTCTTTGATTCTAATTAGTCTAAATTGCTGTCGTTCGGCCTGATCGATGCGAGAGTACGCATGCGGTTGGATTTTCTCTCTCGTTTGTGTTCTCCCACCTCTCGAATGGAGCGGGCTTCCTTTCAGTGATACACCTGTACATTGCCTTTTTCATATTACTTCCTCAGACTTTACTTTTTCATATGCCTTTTCATGGTTCTTTAATCCTAATTAGTCTAAATTGCTGTTGTTCGGCCCAATTGATGCGAGAGTACGCATGCGGTTGGATTTTCTCTCTCATTTGTATTTAGGTGTTCTCCCACCTCTCGAATGGAGCAGGCTTCCTTTCAGTGAAAAACCTCACTCATATCCCTAAGTTTTACCTCCTACAAGAGGAGAGCAAGTTCGCTACACACAAAGCTGTAGTCCAAGTTTTCCTAGTCCTAAAAGCTGATTCCTGGCTCTGTAGATCCCTCAAGAATCCTGTTTAGTAAAAGTTATGTTCTGTTACATACAACAGGCCTCAAAAGGCTTCGTTTGAGTCCTTTTGCTAGTACCTCGACATCTGTTACGTCTTGACATCCACCCGGAGATGCTTCTTCCCCCCGATTTCACACCCTATCATCCCACAGCCTCAATCTTCGATGTTTGATGTTGAGCCCGATTTCCTGTCCCTTTCCTCACCTTCCGTGGTGTAGCCTTACCCGTTCCTTGGAGTTTTGATGACCCAAACGAGAACCTACCAACGCACGCTCCTCTCTTCCACAAGACTGAGACAGGGGGAAGTTTCTGACATGGTTTTCCGATCAATCTCCGCAAACGCCGTTTGACAGCATTGTCGAACATTTCATATCAAACTCACGTGAAAAGTTGCTGATTGATATTTTTCAGAAGTTTCCCATTTTTCTTTTATTTACAGCATAGCTCGTCGTCAACATTGACGAGACCTTAGCACGAAGACTCAGACTCGTCCAACACCTCTTACGATGCTCTCGAGTCATGACAAGCCCTGGGAGTAGTGCCCCTGGCCCATCCTCGAATCCTTCAGGCAACACCCCATATGTTCCTCATAGTCCCAATCCCAATCCAACTCCTGCTCCTTCAAATCCATCCTCTTCCATCTCTCCATCGACATCCTCTGCTTCGAACATTGGCTCAACAGGTTCAGCGTTCACGACGATTCAAACCTTAGCTGTTCCCATGCCTACGCCAAACACTGACAATGCGCCATACTTCAAAGGAACACAAGTAGAAGATTTCTTGGATGCGCTCGAGAACCACGCTGATAACGCCCGAATTCCCTATTCGAGCTTGCCAGCTTATGTTCCCCGCTACTGCAGTGACAGCATTCAACAGCTAATTCATCGCCATTCAGTCTGGTTGGGCATGGACTGGGCAGCTCCCAGAGAATTCCTCAACAAGCTCTATGCTTCGGCCAACAAAGATCCTCTCATCACTGGGGACAGGCTCTGTGCTTGGATCCAGAAGCATGCAGAAAAGGGTGTAATCACGCGCGCTCAAGATGTTGACAAATATTATTGGAAGTTTCTCATGCAAGCCGATTACTTACTTGAGCAAAACGAAATTCTTCGCCGTGATGTCAACTTACTATTTTTCCAGGGTATTCCAGCAGTGCTTCAGAAGAAGGTAAAGAAGGGATTGCCAACTGCCAACCAAAAGCGTTCGAATCCACCAGATGTCGACGTAACTTTGGCCCTCATGCGAAAGGAGTTTGATGAGACGGACATAGATTCGGTGATTTGGGATGTGGACTTACACGAGCTGAGTGAAAGTGAAGATTCCAGTGATTCTGATATTGATGGGACGTTGAGACATAGAACCAAGATGAAAATGAAGAAGAAGACGGTTAGGTTCGATTCGAAGACCGTACCTTCTATGCCTGTGGTTGAACCGGTACCGATGACTGATATTGATGCTTTGAACCGTCAGGTACAGGAGCTCGCCTTGGAACACCAACGATTACTTCAAGAATTAGCGACTTCTCACCCATCAACTGATCGGAGATGCTTCATTTGCGATGGGCTCCACGTTCATCATTTGGGTATTGCAAATTGCCCTGAAGTGCGACTTCTCATTAGCGAGGGACTGGCTATGTATAGCCCCAAAGGTAGGTTTATTTGTACTGACGGTACTAGCCTCCCAAGGCTGACACCAGGATCAGGCGGTGTGGCCAAGATGTTATGTGATGAACGGGCTTGTGCAAATGAACCAAGCACATCAAAAGGTAAAGGGCAAGAAGTTCCTCCTCATTTCACTCAAACTGCAGGTATTCAAGTCGACAGACATGATCTCCTTGGATGTGATGTGTTTGCTATTTCGTCGATACCCCAGTGGACGTCTAGCTACCCAGTCACTCGATCTCAGAAGGAGATTCCCCAAAAAGAACCTTACCCATCGAAGAAGCCAGAACACAAACAGAAGCAAGCACCAATTGTTCTGCCTCCTCTAAGGCAAGTGCCAGCGGTTATAGCCCCAAATCCGCCTCCTGTACCAACGCCTCAATTACCCAAGCCAGCAAAACTCTCAAAGCCAGCACCGGCATCAGTGCCGCTGCCTCAACCGCCTTACCAAAACATGGCCGATGCATGGAAGGAAAAGAAGAAGACCCCGAAGAAAGCCAACTACCAAGATGTGGAAATGCAAGATGCGACGAAGAACAAGGGGGCTATCATTTCACCTCTACGATTCAAGAAATGGCGAACGGTGATGATATTCAGTCTCGAATCCTCGATACCATGATTACTTTACCACTCTGTGATATCATAGGCATGTCGGCAGATTTACAGAAGCATTTTGCAGGCTTGACGAAAACTCGGCGAGAGTATTCCCAGAAGGTAGCAGCTGCATCATATGGCCATGGTGAATGCAAAGACAATTGTGGATCTGATAGTGAGTCAGATCCTGAGCTATATACTGACGGGGCATACCAGGAAATTGCCGCATCGGAATCAAGACTCCAGTTCTCCTACAGTGTGGGTGAAGACATTCAAGAAATTTTAGAATGTTATACATCGGCTGTCTCCCTACATAGCGCACCTCTATTTGCGATGTGCACCAGGAGTTTCGAAGGTAAAATGGCTGGCCACAAAGTCACGTTCATGGTTGACAGTGGATCGGAACTTAACCTCATGTCTGAGGAATTCTATCGTCGTACTAATCTACCACTGGATCACGACAGGCGATGCTGGTCACTAAAAGGAATCAACGGCCCTGCAGTGCCCCTCGTTGGCTGTGTTCGGAATACCCCAGTCAATGTCGGTGGGCACTCTTTTGATCATCATTTTTTTGTCTCGTCGGAAGGAACAGGAAAACAAGAGATAATTCTAGGACAACCTTGGATGTTGTGGTATGCTGCTGATATCTCTTATAGCCGTTCCGAGGGAGTTCACCTCCACATATGGGCTGGCAGCAAGAGGCGTTGCCCTAACCACAAGCATTGCATTCTGCCCACCCTTTCCATTCAGCTATGCCCTGTTGATTCTCCCTGTAATGCTGATCGACTAGTTTTAGAGCCCACTGTGCACCGTGCAACAATTGAAGAAGTTTCTGACGAAGATGCGGAAAACTAGGGACGGGCGCACAGTCCGAACCTCCATTAACAGAGGGTGCCCCCGTTCCGATTTTTGGACGTACAATTTCTTGCCTTGCTGGTTTTGCAACTTATGACAATGATTTGATTGAGCGTTCAAAACTGATTTTGCCTCCTGAAAGTTATGATTCTCTTCTCTGTACAGCGATTTACGCCGCGCCTGCCCCTCCCATATCGACTCCTTGGACTGATAGAGCCTTGGCTCCCCCTCCTTTGTATTCAAGTGCAGCAAAACGCAAGTACAAACCCGTTGACCACAAAGTCCGGCCGGTTCTGACTTACATGGCTGACCTTGCAGGGCAGGAGTTTAAACCCATTGATAGTCCTGTTTTACCTCCTCTACCGCTTGATCCACCAGCTTACATTGACTTTGAACCCACAGAGCGATTGACTCAAGAACGGCTCGATAAGATTTTGCAAAGTGTTCCTGAAGGTTTTCTTTCTTCTCGAGAAATTGATTTATTAATTTTTGTGTTATGATCCAAAGACAAAGCTATAGCCTTCGAAGACCAGGAACGTGGTACCTTTTCTCGTGAATATTACCCTGACTATGAGATCCCCGTAATAGAACATATCCCCTGGTCTCTTCCACCAATCCGAGTCCCGAAAGCGATTGAGGCTGAAGTTTGATGCATTCTTGAAGAACAAAAGGCAGCTGGCAAGTATGAAGTTTTGACTGCTTCCTACTGCTCCCCGATGTTTGCCGTTTCGAAGAAAGAACCTGGCTTAAGACTTGTCGCAGATGTCCAGGAACTCAACAAAGTCACGATTCGTGATTCTGCACTCCCCCCTCGTATAGATGATTTTGCTGAAGGGTTTGTTGGTCAACATGTTTATGGTTTATTTGACCTGTTTGCAGGTTATGATGGCCGTGTCTTGGCAGTGAAGTCGCGCCCCATGACTACGCTGAGTACTTTAATTGGCCCTCTTTGACTAATGTGTTTACCTCAAGGAGCTACAAACTCAGTGCCTGAATTTTGTAAGTGTACTAACCACTGCCTCTCAGGCGAGATTCCAGAATATGCCAATGTCTTTATCGATGATGTGGGTGCAAAGGGACCCTACGACAATTACAACAATGAAGAAATTGCCCCAGGAATTCAAAGGTTCGTGTATGAATTTGCCACAACCATTGACCGTATTTTAGTCAGAATGATATATGCTGGCATCACGGCCTCTGGAAATAAGCTAATACTTGCAGTTCCCCGCCTTCATATTGTTGGCACTGAAGTCTTGAAGGAGGGCTGGCATCTATCACATGGAATTGTATTGAAGGTTCTCAATTGGCCTGATTTGGTGTCGGTATCAGACGTATGATCATTTCTTGGAACAGCTGGCATTGGGCACAAGTGGATTAAAGGATTTTCTTTGATCGCTAAACCACTGACCTTATTGACGAGAATGTCAGGTGAACCATTCTTCTTTAGAGCAGAAGATCAAAGAATTGATTACGACAGCTCCCGTTTTGGTGCGTCTGGATTATGAAATGGCTAAATTAGCCACCCGTCATTGCAGGCCGCCTGTCGATGAAGGTGTGGTAATTGTTGCGATCAACTCCTCCACGTACGGTGTAACCGTGACGGCAGCCCCCGCAGCAGAGCCCATAGTAGAGCCCAGAGTCAGTGCCCGGCATTTCCCTTAGCGGTCACGTGACCTTGTTGATAGAGACGCATGTGTGTAGATACAGAAGGCAGTCTTGCTTATCCGCGTCTCGAGCGTCTTGCGTCTAGTAGTAGACACGAGCCCGTCCCGAACCGCTTCCGACTAGTAGTAGACGGAAGCCTGAGTCCTGGGGTTCCGCGCGTCCCCATACGGCTGACTAGACTAGCCGTCTCCATCTGGTGACAACAGCGAGATTC
>QLOK01007293.1:0-10170 GCA_003313805.1 Tricholoma flavovirens
CTAGGACAGTCCTAGGACATCCTAGTGTCCGAGCAGAGTCCGGGACTCGGGGGGGGGAGTGTAAAGTACTGTATTAATTTACTAATGAGCTTTTTTTAGTTTTTTTTTTAGGCCTCAATGACGACTACAAACCGTGATGATGGCTGCCACAGCCACCACATCAATGAAGAAAGGCCCAAGAGACATCATTTGACATCTCTTGGGCCATTGGTAAGTTTTTTTTTCATTTCATTAATAATTTACTAAAGAACTTTTTTGTTTTTATTTTTAGGCCTGATGATGACTACCACTGCCATCACCATCACAGAACCCCCAAGCACATCCACAAGCAACTGCTCATGGGGCATGGGAATGGGTGCAACTACCAAACCCCAAGAAACAGCAATGCCACCAGGACCACCACCACCACCACCACCAGGAACAGAAACAAGGGGTGACAGGCACCAACAAAAATGAAGACAGAGAAGGAACGATGACAAGGACAAGGGAATGATGATGACAATGAGGGAACGATGACAAGGACAGCAGGGATGGCAAGGGAACAATGAGGACAGGGGGGCAGATGACAATGAAGGGGCCTGGAAGCCACCCCATCAACCAGGGACAACCAGGAGGCACCCACCCCTGCCACTGTGAGCAATTGCTCACATGGGGGAAAGCAGGTGCTAACAGCAATGGGGGGGGCAGCAGGATGATGACCCAGGATGACAATGGTGGAGGGGGAGGGACAGGGAGGGAAGGACAGCAACACCAAGCACCCAGTGCCCCCACAGGGCCCCCCTTGTGGGCATTTAAATTTTTAAATTAGATTAAATAGTTAGGCCCCTGTAGTGATCTCCACTGACCCTGGGGGGATCATGTTTGTACCTATTATATTTAGATGGAGCTGGTCCTATAAAACCGGCTCCTTCCTAATCTGTACAGTAGCCAAAACCTTAACCTGTATCATATACCCAAGCAATCATACATTATTCGTACTTGTTGCCTCATGTGATCTACTAGGTTTCTCAGCTCACTACACTTTTTTGAGTTTTCAAACTCACATATCTGCACATTAATGCAGCTATTCTCACAATCCAAGCCCAGAACCAGCAAAACTTCTTTTCCCACCATCATCTCAACCCTGCATTGTGCCTATACATCTTGCAATTCATTTCCGAGGACCCCACAGCCCAGATCATTCCCTTCAGAGCTGTTGATCACCCCTGACAATGCCCAAAAAAAAAAAATCTCACCAGATGGCTAATATTGGCCATCAGCGTCGTTCTCACACCTCTGAGGTGCAAGATGGTACCTCTTGGGCACAGGATAACCCTGTGCCTCCCATGTATGGGGCCCAAGACTATGATGCCTATGGGCATCATATACATAGGGGTAATGAAGAGGTTTTCATTGAGCAGTTTGTTCATGCAATGAGTGGTATTGTTAGTCACTACAGAAGGGCGACTAACCCTGACTCTTGACAATTCTGTCAAGAGGTGAGAGCCACTGCAATCCTTTTTGCTAAACAGATTGCAGTTTTGAGCCCCTCACCCATAGGGCAAGGTAGAGAGAGCAACAAGACAACCAATAAAGACTGACATAGAGTCAAGGTTGTCAAGACTAAGCAGAGAGCTGTGGGACTCCAAGCCCCACAGGATCTAATACACCTTGTCACCAGACGAGATGACAGGGACAGAAAGGACATCATTCGAGGCAAACCACAATGAAAACCCCCAGACAAACCTGTGTCTGTACCAGAAAGAGAGAAGAGAAACTAAGATGATTGTCAGGTACCCAAGTGGCCAGGGCCTCAACCCTCTATGACCCCAAAAGGGGCCATAACATTGATCCACCCATGATTCTGCAAAGAATTGCATTGCCATTGTCTTGATGGTACAGAGCTTCATCAGAATGACAAAGCATACTTTTCTGTGATGGAAAACATGAGGAATCAACGGACAGTGCCCCAGGCACTGTCCTCATACCAACAGGTAACGAACTTACCAGTTACCCAACAACCTACACCCTCAACAGGGTGTAAAGATTCCCCATATGGCCCCCGAGTGGCCATATCATCAATCCACAGGTGATCTCCCATGGACTCATGTCACCATTGTCTTGATGACACCAGGCCTTGCCAGAATGACGAACCACATTGTTCTGGAACGAACATCATCAGCAAATGACAGACAGTGCATTTAACACTGTCACCACTTGATCAGGTAGAGTACTTACCTGTAACTCAAACCCCTATGCACTCAAAAGTGTGTAGAGAACCCCTTCATGGACCTCCTATGCCTGTGTCCCTGATCCTTCCACAATTCCATGATGGATTGTGTTTTCTTTGTCTTGAGGATTTGAGATTATCTACTAGTGATGCAGTAGGTGAGAAATGTTCAAGTTTGAAGGTTAAATCTAAAACAAAGCCAAAAGCTTTGTTAGTAGAACCTCAGGGCTGAGGTCAAATGCTGTACCCACCTTGTACATCTCTAAGGCGCCCTGAAAAGAAACAATGTACTGTAAAAGAATCTCTCAGTAATGACAGACAGTGCCCGATGCACTATCCCCACCCCTACAGGTGGGAACCCTAACATCCACAACCTCCAGCACTATGCAAGAAGAAAATGTTTCCACCGTTAGTGTTGATGCTATGCATTGCATCATCATAAATCTGTCTCTGTTCATTATTGAAGAGGGGCACATTGTGGGCCACAAACTAGTGGTCAAAATTGTAGTCCCTTTGTTCATGCAACAGCCTGTTTTCAGGATTGTTGACATGCCAATTGCCTGTGATGGCAGGCATTTCTGGAAATTGGCTAAGAGGCCTATCTGACTTGATAAGGATTTTGTTGATGAGATGGAGGCCATACATGTAAATCTCATCATCCTTGAATGCCCTGTTTGGACAAATGGCCTGGAGTTTGACTCTGAGGTCATCACAGATGTGATGTCTAAACTGTTGCCACAGAATGCCAGAAGAAGTTGATTTGCAATGGAGGAGAATGATGAGTGATCTGAGAGATGAACCAAGCTGCATATTGCTTGCCTCTGCAAGACACTCTATCCACTCTTGGTAATCCTGCAAAAGTCCCAATGCCATGCAGGCCTTTTTAAATGTGTCATGAAGTGTGCCATTGACTGTGTGCAAGTCAGGAAATGACATTGCACCTTTTATGACAGTAAGGAGCATTCTGAGATAGAATCTTTCACCCTGTGCTGGTGAAGCAAAGTACAATCTGCCCACAGCAGGCTGACCATGCCTTCTTGGGCCCCACTGTTTCTTCTTATCATTGTAAACCCAGTCTCAAGGGGCATTTTGGTATGTGACAATGCATGCTGCTTCATATTCTCTGTTGGCTTTAAACCAAGCTGTGAGATGTGTTATCTTGGAACCATCCCTTTCCAAAACCTCATTGATGTCATCCTGTGCATTGAAGTAGACCCTTTGCTCATCTGGGAGATGGACAGGCAAACAATAGACATTAGGGGACTCGGCATGCATGGGAAATTCATTGATGTGCCAGCAGCTTTTGACAGAACCGATATACCAAGCATCCAGGTACTCCTTGATCTCATCTCTGTTTTGATCCATGATCTCCACTGTGGTTTTATCATGCCCTTTGTAGATATACTTGTGAATGTATTTGATGGCCTCCACAGAAGAACAGATCTCAACATTGATGTGACATTTGTATCTGACAAAATGAACCATCAATAAAAGATTTGAAAATAAGAATGGGATCTTACTTTGCAGACAAATAAGGATTATAAGGCACAACATCCCTGTTGTCATAGACATGACCCAGTTTCTCCATAGTCCTGCCATTGTTGGGTCTAGCATACTCAGGATAGCTGTTTGCATTCAAGACAGTATGTTCTTGAAAGCTCTTTGGATATCTCTTGCTGCATTTCTTGTCAACCATGCATTTAGCCTTTGGCTTTGTGGCTCCACAGGGACCATGCAGCACGCAAGTGCTAATGGATTGGTACAACAATGGCTGTGTGACTGGATCCAGAAGCTGAGCTGATACAATGGAATTGATATCATTGGCATCACGGATTTTGTCATCAGGATCCAGAAATATGAGTGCATGCATATGGGGCAGGCCTCTCTTTTGGAACTTGATGGTATGGATATCTCTTGCCAAAAATGCCACCCTTGATTTCCTTCCACACAGCATTTCTTGTTTGTTTGAATACACGTGCCACAATATCTGGCCTGTCTGATGGTTTCTGCTTGGGACCAACAGCACCATCTGGAGATTCCTCTTGCAACAAAGCATTTTGAATCTCTGGCCAGTTTGAATTGGCTGCCATGGTGAGAAAGATGTCTGGCTTGCCAAAAGCATGACAGATGGCCATGGAGTCCTGAAACAGCTGAGTCATATGTCTCTCACTGCCTACATGAGTTGATGGAAGAATGATGTGACTGCCATGATCTTCCAGATTGATGTTTTGATCATGGTCACCCATTGCAGCATCCCTCAATCCAGAATAGACCTCCGCTCTGAGCTCTTTCTGGTGATGCCTTACCCAGTTCAGATTGTTCTGATCAATGGTGGCTGCTCCCCAGGCCTTGCCTGCAAATGATAAGCATGATAGCAATGCTGGCTGACCTGAGTGACCTCCTTGTCCCATTTACACCTTGGTGAGCAGGTATGTCTGTGTGCCAGCCATCTTCACCATGAGGAAACAGCATCACATAGTGCAAAGAGGCATAGGATGGATGCAGATGACTCATATGTTTGAGGCCTCCACCAGAGATGTTCATGAATCTGAAGCTGTGAAACTGGATCATGGATATAGAGTTGAGCATATCTTGGTAGCACTCCCTTGGCAGGCAAAAGAGCCCCAGAAAGATGGTGAAGATCTCCCTGAATGCGACAGCTGTATACTCCTGATGCATTTGTCACTTTGCAGTCCACATCAACACCCAAGGATGTAAATGCAAATGCTGCATTATACTGTCTGGTGTTGGTTTTAAATTGTTTGGACAGAGGGCTTCTGCCACACAACAGATCTCACAAGGTAGCTGGAGCATGTGGGAATGGTGGCAGTTGTATTTGACCCTGTAAGCAGCAGCTTCCAAATTTTGGTACAGCTCTGGTAGACCTTGCCAACTTTTCACAGTCAAAATGCAAAGCATGGCATTGGGGGCACTCCACACTCATAGGCCCAAGTGAATGCCTCTGCAGTGGCTCTTGATAGGGTGCATGTCCTGCTGGTAATGGCCTTATATATCTGTGCTGTGCCAGTGGTGCAAGTTAGATAGGTTGGACAGGTTGGACAGGTGGTACAGGTTGGACAGGTGATGCAGGCTGCTATACATCATGTGATGGTGGTAATATCTGGTTAGCAATGGAGATTGCTCAGGAGATGGTGCCAATGAAGGTGGAAATTGCAAAGGAGATACCCTTCCAAAATCATCATATTCCAATGGCATAGGAGAAGATGGAAATTCAAAACCTGAATCATCATCATTAGAAGGTTCAGTCTATAGGACTGAAGACCGAACCAGACTGAACCATGGTCCATGCTTCGGTTCAGTCCATTTTTCTGAAAAACTGAGTAACCACAACTGTGGTTTGGTTACCAGTTAACTCATTTTGAAAACATTTGAAATCTGTTATAAAACCAATTTAAACCAGTTTAAACCAGTCTTTTGCATTCAGACTACAGGACAGTAAACTAATGTAGATATTACTAATATTGCCATTATAAAATGAAACAGGATGAGCCTGGGGAAAATTAGATCATTTGGTGAGGGTTTATATACCTTGTGCCCATGCATGGACCATATGGTCATGTTTGTGTGCAAATAAAAATAAAAGTGGTGCCATTTTCCAAGAATCATGTGTCCATCACTGCATGATCTGGGTATGTTTCTTTTTAGTTGATTTCTTTCTTTTAAACTAACTAAATGTTTGTCTTCATTTTTAGGATCCAGGATCTTGATAATGACATTGTCCACCCACTGAACGACACACATGAACCCTGTAGGTACCCCACACAAGCCCTGTGAGCCTCTGCATGCAGGGCAGCAATGGGCCTGTTTCTGGACCATGGTGAACACAGCTGATGCCTGCACCCTACACTGCCACTGCAAGCCTCTGCTTGCAGGGTGGCAATGGGCCCTTTCCCATACAATGATGACTACATGAACAGCAAGGATGACAAAGTATGGGGACAACAGATGGAGGATGACAGGGACAACAAAGGGGGATGAAGAATGATGAGCAACAGGGATGAGGAATGATGGGGGCGATGAATGATGGACAAGGAATGACAGAACATTGTTCAATAGTTCTGGCCCTAGGTGAGTTTCTTCCTTTTCTTTTCTTTTAATTAACTAATGGTTTTCTCTTTGTTCTTAAGTTTAACATACACTATAATGACACCTGAGGTCCAACCCTGGCACTCTGTCCTGAGCCACCACTGTGAGCCCCTGCTTGCAGGGTGAATGGGAGGGTGCAATGATGGTATACAGCTGGGACAACAAACAGCCAGGACAACAAATGATGGCGACAACTAACAGCAGGGGAAATGAACAGCAGGGATGGCCAATGACAGTGGAAAGAACACCAGAACCTGCACCCTCACTACAAACGAGAGGGTGCAGCTGTTTTTTTTTGTTCAGTTTTCATTTTCATTTTCGTTTTCATTTGTTCATACCCCACTGCTGTGAGCACCTGCTCCCAGGGTGTGAATGTAAATAATTTTATTTACTATGTAATATAACTTATGTAGACTTGAAAACCGGTTGAAACAGGTCTAAACTGGTCATGGTCTAACTGACTTAGGGCGCTGGTCCCAGTTAACCCTCTTAGAGGTCAAAAAACCAGACAAAACTGGACCTTAAAACACTAATTATCATACTCCTCTTCTTCCATTTCTCTCCTCAAAGCCAGTTCATTGTTTCTGTGTTCATCATGTACAGCAGCTAATGCTGCAGCCAACTCCCTGTCTGTCTGAATTTGTTCTGCCTGTGCAGCTACTTGAGCCTGATATTGATCAACCTGAGTACCTGACATATGGTTTGCCAGTTCATCCAACCTCCTCATTCTTTCTTGCAGAATCTGATCTGCAATAGAAATCCTCTGTTCCTCTTCCTGCTCATCCAACTGCATTTGTTCCTCTGCACAATGTTCATTTCTCCACATCTCATGCATTCTCTGAATCCATTCCTGCTCATGCCTGTTATGCTCCTGTATTGCAGCTTGTATATCAATGTGTCTTGGTGGATCATGATAGAGTGGTTCAACAGCTAATGCAGCTTGCTGTGTAGCTAGTGGCACTTGCTGCTGTTGCTGTTCCACTTCAAGCCTCCACTGTATATCAGCTGTTTGCTCTCTTTCTCTCTGCCCCATTTCAGCCATCTCTCTAACAGCTTCAGCCTCAGCTTCAGCCACTTCTTGCAAGTGAAGCTTATGCAATGTCTGCTGCTGTCTTTCAGCAGCTTCAACCCTCCACCTTTCCTCCCTTTCCCTGTTTTTCCTGGCATCTTCAGCTGCCTGCTGCAACTGAAGCTGATGCAACAATTGCTGTTGTCATTCAGCAGCTTCAACCATCTCCCTTTCCTCCCTTTCCCTATTTCTCCTAGCAGCTTCAGCTTCAGCTTCCTGTTGCAACCAAAGCTGATGCAACAACTGCTGCTGTCTTTCAGCAGCTTCAGCCTGAGCTGCCTGTTGCAACCTCAGCTGCTCAAGCAACTGCCAATCATTTTCAGCCCTCTCTCTAACATCAGCTGCATGCTGTCTTTCAAGCTGCTGCTCAATTCTGACTCTTGCCTCAGCAATTCTATGCTGCTCTATCATTTGCTGTAATACTTCTGGCTGAGCTGCTACATTTTGCTCTCCACCCCTCCCTCTCCCTCTCCCTCCACCCCTTCTCCTCTGCAATTGTGGTGCTGGTGGACTCACCACAGGAACAGGATTGGCCAGTGGCCTATTCCATCCAGCTGGCAGCTGAACCTGTGGTATCAACTGCCTATGAATAGGTCCTTCCAATGCCACTATAGGAACACCATTATCCCTAGCAGCATTCCAATTGGCTGGCCTTGCCACCTCAGGTATTTGAGCTGCAAAAGCAGCCCCAATATTTGGTGGCATAACAGGCATTACATATTGCCTTGGAGTGTTCCAATCTGCAGGCATTTGCACCTCAGGTATCTGAGCAGCCAATGCAGCAGCACCAAAGTTCAGTGGAGCAATGTACTCAGTGCCTGTAGATGTTGAGCATTGATCAGCGGAGCCGAATATGGCAACTCCAATGCTATACTTAGCACAACCAAACAAGGATGAACATGGCAGAGCACACTGCCATAAATAGATACCACCTCTCGCTTAGTTGTTTAGTTTACAACGGGCAATGACCCAAAGTAGTATATATATTCTTGTACTTAGTACTTTGCAGAAATAACCAACTTAGTTCACTCATTCTTTCAAGTCCTCTACTTCTCAACAGTAGACACCCTGCTTCTCCTTCTCCTCTCATCAGGATTGGTCATTTGCAACCTTGACAAATGGTCTGCTGCTCTAATTCTAGCCCTTTCTCCCTCTGGAGTAGAAGGTCTATTTTCATCCCTACAACCACTGTAAGCCACTGCATTGCATTCATGATGTATGCCAATACAACTCACATGTTTAATATATGCCAAATAGCCAATTCAAATAGGTCTTCCAATGATAGTCACAAATATGCTTATTGAGCAACTGTAGTGTATCACTGTAATCACTTGTAGCTTTTCCAATGATAGTCACAAATTTGCTTATTGAGCAAGTGTAATATATCACTGTAATAACACTTCTTTGATATATAGCCACCCAATTCCAACAGGTTTTCCAATGACAATCACAAATTTGCTTATTGATAATAGCTAGCAACTGCAATAATATCACTGTAATAGCCTTTGCCCAAACTTGTGTGAAGGTCACTCAATTGTAGTTGAGTTCCCCTCACATATAAGGAAAATGGCATCTGTTTGGTCATGTTTTGCCTGGAAACCGCGAGGTGTGAAAGTAGGTGTCCACTATATCGCGTTTGAGAAGTTATGTAATCTCACCTGCTATTTTCGGCATACATATGGGAGGACTTATTTGTCAGCCTTGACTAAGCCATAATTCCTGACCTAATTTCATCAATCGTACAAATTTTTAGCTAATGCCATCATGCTTCCTTCCCACCCCAAATGCATCTTCCCACCCCACACAGTCCTCCCCCATGTTATAGATGAGCTTATGACCCATGCCTTTGGCATGGTCCATGTGTTGCATGTCCTGCACCTCCAGCACTCCATCTAGAGCTTGTAGGGGGGCAAGCCCCCCAAACCCCCTGCATACATTGTTTCAATAAGATAGTCTCTTTGGGACCTTTGGCCCCTCAGAAACATAGGTGTTGATTGAATGTCATTTACTCAGTGAGATGCTTTCTTCAGCACCTGAGGCCCTGAAGAAACATAGGTTTTTTATCAATATTATTGACCCATAGTTGCCTTTAGTCCCTTTCTTATTTCTATTCTACACTCTGTCTTATTACTTACTTCCAAGATTCAAACAACAACAACCCTCACATACCTGGTGCCTGGCAATCATTAATCCCAATATAACTATACATCTGTCATTTATTTAAGAATAATACCCACATTCCCCCTATTTCTCAAATTCTTATACCTCTCCTGAACACATTGAAACCTGAAATTTACCCTCCCTACCACCTCCACTAAATTGAAGGAGTCCTATTCTCTGAACATATTATCTTAATTCACTCCCACCCATTTATCCCCCTATGAACATACATATCCAAATCCACCCTATTCTCCCATTTAAGTCTGCCTGTAATTCTGATACCTATAATCACCACTCCTGCCCAATTAAATCCACATTGGCCCCAGCTCTACCTGTAATTTCTCTACCCTGTAATTCCTCTACTGTAATTCCTTTACCTTGCAATTCCTCTACCCTGTAATTCCTCTTCCTTGCAATTCCCTTACCCTGTGATTCCTCTGACCTGTAATTGCTCTGCCCTGTAATTGCTCTGCCCTGTAATTGCTCTGCCCTGTAATTGCTCTGCCCTGTAATTGCTCTGCCCTGCAAATCCTCTACCCTACAATTCCCCTCTCCTGTAATTCCTCTCTCCTGTAATTCCTCTCTCCTGTAATTCCTCTACCCTGTAGTTCCTCTGCCCTGTAAT
>QLOK01007305.1:0-18744 GCA_003313805.1 Tricholoma flavovirens
CATCCATGCTGATCTACTTTAACTGCACGAACAGATTGTATCTATCTGTAAATGGTGACAATCAGCTCATTTGTTGATATAAGAAATGGTTCTTTTCACTTACCTACCGGATGCACCTGATATTGTGTAAATCGCACACCGCCTGTTCACCATCGTTGTCAAAGTAATAAGGCCGCCAATACATATCTGGGTGTAATGAAAAGCGGCTTGACATCAGTAGGTAACCAAAACCTTTGTAAACTTACCTTGCACTATCCTCTCTTCCCAACAAGCAGCCACACATAGTCATATTGGCGAAATATTGCTAACAACCACCTACGGCCCCACCTCACCTTGACACGATGCTGATACTGGATCGGGAGGTCAGCATGCAATATCATGCAAGAGAAGTTTTACTCACCTTAAAGGGTTTATCATGCAGGTGCTGAAGAAAGTGTATTCAAAAGCAACCTCAAATGCATGGTGATCAGCATACTTGTTGACATAGAATCTGGGAAACGTATCAAGTGTGTCTGTGAAAGATAAAGTTTTCGAAACATGTTTTGGGCCAAATACTGGAAGAAGATGCATAGCTCAAACAACAGTATCAAGGTGAATAATTGAGGCGGGGGATTTGTTGTCATCCGGCTAGACTACCCACATGCCTGTGTTGTCATCTGGTGAGTCACCCACACAGGAGAACCAATGCACAAGAGCACAGGGGTATTCAATGCCATCATAAGAAAATGAAAAAAAGAGTCAGACACGAGCAACATCAAGACCTCGCATGCCTTCCATGGATGAGTTCGTGTTGACAAAGATTGTGCCGTAATGACCAGGTCCTTTCCTCCAAGATTTCACTGCATGAATACGTTCGCAATGCATGCTGCCAATCCCTGAGATGTCACTAGGTGCATGAAATGTGGCGACCGCAGAAGGGTAAATGGTTATCTTGCCATAAAACGTGGGGAGATTCAGGATACTGGCATGCGAAACATCATCCAGATGTTGTTGTTCATAGATAAACTGCTCGATGAGATGAAGAAGATTGGGTTCAATTTTGGCAGCAATATCTTCTGGGTAAACTTTGCCTACTGTGAGTTTAGTGAGTATGTATAGTTGATAATATATATCAAGTTACACAATACTTACATGCCATCTTTGCAAGGTTAACATACGCCTCCACAGTGGGACCACCAACTACCCCATCATCATCATCATCATCATCTTGATCAACATTGTCAACGCCGTCGTCACTGAGACCAGGACTTTCATCCATTCCTAGATTGATATAAATATTGTTCAGAAAATTATTGAAACAAAAACAGAAGTGCGTACAAAGAATTTGATCCCAAACTGTTGATAAGCATGTACCCTGCAGCATCCCATGCTCAGTAAAATCAGCACAGGCAGCTGCAAGCTTATCAAGGCGCTGGTTGGTAAGGAGCATTTGGCTGAGTGCTTCATAACGACTTGAGCGCCACCATGGTTCCTTTACAGCCTTGATATGCTTAGATTCTGTAATGGAGGAACAAAGACCATTTGGAGCTCCAAAATCACGAATGAGTTTCACGTAGTGAGCGAGTGAGTGTTGCCTCAGAAGATTGAAGCTGTCAGCATGCACACCGGTTGTCCGAAAGATTTTGCGATGGTGGTGAAACTGCTGAAGTGCATCATCTAAGGCTTTGAGACTGTGCGTATCATGTATGTCGCATCGAGCTATGTAGCAAAAGTCCAGAAAGGCATGTATTGTCTGTACCATCTGCTCAGGTACATGGCCTTGAATTGCTGGTAGGTAAACCTGCACATGTGTGCATTAGTACTCAGATTACAAAAAGAAAGGATTCACACCTTCATGAGCACCTTTGAATCATCACCAGTCCACTGCTGGAAGTTTTGGCCTTCAGGGAAGCGTCAAAGCCCAGCAAAGGGTGGAGCAAGCACTATGCTACAAGGAATTCAGCAATTATCCCTTTATCAACCAAGAGCAAAAACTTACCACTGATCAATATCGTCAAGTATCTTCTGTGCTTCTGGTGCTGGGTATTCAGCCTTGATGTAATCGTTGACCCACATAACAAGGTGGTCCTTGAAGGAACCTTTGATCAGCTGGTGCAGTAGGTCAGGTGACAGAAGCCCGTGAATATCTGCTCGAGGGAAATAGATAGTGAATGGCTAAAGGAAAGATAACAATTAGATTTAGATAATATAAAAGGAAGAACACTTACAACGATATCTCCAACCAGTCCATACTCATCCCATAGTATACCGAGCTCAAACGCCTCAACTACCAGCTCAGTATGTGCCTGAGTCAAGGTTATTTGGAGGGGCAGTGCATCTGAAAAAACTCATTAGCAGTGGATTTCGTGAGTAGGATTCCTTCCTTACTTCGGACACCAGCCTTGCACAATGCAGGCTAGCAGTGCCTGTTCCGGGTAGTCCGCAATGTAGGGGCCAAGACCATAAATGACCTTTCAAAAATGGCCGTCTGGAAAATGAACAACCTCCGGCATTGTCATGCCATATTTGAGTGGCTCAAGCATTTTAGCCAGTGATGAGTGTAGAAGTTGGCGACGGAATTTACGAAAGTCACCATCATCACAAAATTCACGAGTCGCTAGACAAAACCTACATATAACAGCACAGTAAGCTCGTACACTTCGGAATAGCAAAGAAACCAAGGAGTACAATGCCGTTGTGATGTGCTCATCGGAGGTTGTTGTGCATGTTACCAATGGATAGATAGATGGGCCAGTACTGATTGTGTCCTGTAGCTACAGATACAGTAGTTTTGTTGCTACCAAATAATATCCTAACACAACTAGGATTAATATCAGATCAAAGAAACCATGATGAAGACTCACCGCTTGCTTCCAAGCCCAATTTCCAGACATGAAGTCTTGAAAGCAATGAACACCATCAGTCGTGCGCTCTTGATATGGTGCATAATCAAAACCAGACTTGAAATCAGGGTTGGATAGGAGATTATGGACCAAAGCACAAGGATCCCGAAACTAGACGTTGTACTCTGCTTGCATCCACGACAGAACAGCTCCTGCTGGTGGGGGTCCATTATATTGTCAACTGAAGGATTCCCAGGTGACATTGCCGAGAGGAGTAGAGTCGATAGTGTTGTAAAGATGAGACACCTTTGAAAATGGTGGTTCGTCATCGTGGATGGCAAGAGACACAGCCCAGAGACTGAGGAAGTGGTTGATGTCCCCAGCAGACATCTGGTTTCGGTGGTATAGAAAGTTGGCAACTTCAAATTGGAGGCGGTCATCATATGGTGTCCAGTCATCAAACCCTTTATCTGAGCCGCGAGGAGGTGGTGGCACGTCAAGTGGTATATCATTGCCACTCTCATCACAGATTCGCCCTACATGTCACAAAATCAACAATAATATATATTTTAAAGAAGTTCTACTTACCATTGAGCTTGCGATGATAAGTGTGCATAATGCATGGAGGGTCAGGAACATGAGGGTCATTCATACCAGCCCCAAATGGTGCATCTTCATGCAATTCATCACCGGATTCCAATTGCACATAACCCAGATCCAAACCATCATCCTCAGCACCCAAATCCAGGTTGGCAGAATCAAGATTTCCATGTGAAGGAGGCGGCATATCAACAGAAGGAGATGGTCGCATATCATCATCAGGTGGTGGTATATCAAGAGGAGACAGTCGCAAATCATCAGAAGGTGGTGACATGCAGCCAGAAAGAGGTGGTTGCATATAGTCAGATGTATTGGGACTTGGTGGTTGAGAAGACAGATGCGATGAGTGTGGCATAGGTGACAGTGCCACAGGTGGATCGGGTTCAGGGGGTTCAGATCCAATTGCCTGGTGTTTTGCTCATATATGTTGGGTGCATCCACCTCTGCTGCAAAACCATCGGGGACAGTGGGGACATGAAAGAGTAGGTGGCGGGGAACCAAGCATAAACGCATTGTGGATTCGTAAATTTCAGTTTGGCAGCATTATGAGAATATAAGTTACACAAGTTGCAAGTCGGGGACCAAGTCGTAAGAAGTGCACCCATTCACCAGCATGGTAAAGTCGGGTGCTGCACGAAAATTTCACTAAGTAAAGAAAACATTGTACAACTTGGTTATTCTCACACCCTAAACTAGCAAATTTTCATCCCTCACCTTGTCAAGCCCATCCTCCCCAACACTCTCCAGCCTTATTACAATGCCTAAAGTATCTGAAACTCAACATCGCATGGAAACCCGGGTGGGCAACAAACAGGCTCACCCAGGAGTCGCTGACAATGGTAAAGCGCATCAAACCACAGCTGAAGTCCAACAGGAGCGTGAAGTGAAAGCCCAGGCCAAGGCGGCCAAGGAAGCTGAACGGCAAAGGTTCATCAAATGCACAGCCGAGTTCGAGCATGATGAGATGGCCAATGAAGACATTGTTGATGCCACCCCTCACCCTCCTTTCACCCCAATGCAACAGGGAGCTTCCCAGAACCACCAAAATAGCCTCTCTCCTGTTACAGAGATGAGCGACATTGATGCCCATGACCAGGTCGACGCATTGTCGTTTGTAGGGCAAACAGACTGCTCTGACGTGTCAGTCATCGAGGAGGATATAGCTGCCAAAAACGACATACCACCTCCTGTTCAAAAGAGGGCGGCCAAGGCCAACACCAAAACCACTGCGAAGGCTGCAGGAGAGCATGATCATGCAGCGGCTGCATCCAAGAGAAAAAAGGAAGCCAAGAACATTGAAGACGTTGTGCCAGACTCTGAAGGAGAGGTGCCTCAGGAGCCCAAGCCAAAGAAGGTAA
Organism: Tricholoma flavovirens; assembly: GCA_003313805.1. NCBI lineage: Eukaryota > Fungi > Basidiomycota > Agaricomycetes > Agaricales > Tricholomataceae > Tricholoma > Tricholoma flavovirens. The sequence goes on from QLOK01007305.1 coordinate 4,781, forward strand.
AGGTAAAGGTGCGAGATGAGATCAACACAGTGGTGAAGGAGATAAAGGAGAACAAGATCCGAAAGACGTATGGCAATATGCTCAAGTCGACATTTACTAATCAAACAGGGAAGGAATCGCATGGAAGACCAGCCTCCAAAGCCCCATCGCAGGTCCAGGCGGTGGGCAGGCCATTGAAGAGGGAGGGGGCGATAGCGGACATCAACATTTTGTATAAACAAGATGCCCAAAACCCTGATGAGTCATCGAAACGTTCCCAACAGAACATTGTCATGATGGTTGATAAAAACAGGTATGACTCCTAATTCATACATGTGTTCCTTATTGACACTTGATCATATGACACTTTTTTATTGGACCCTCAGTGATGCTGTTCTCAACAAAAAGAGTCGCAGCAGCACAATCAAGGAGTGGGCCTCAGCAGTCCCTCACAATGAGCCTCCTTCGCGAGCCCGTTCCATTGCCAGCCACACCAGGACCGCCACTCCCTCACTTACAAGTGGTGCTAGTCGCTCATCTGCTCCCTCTGTTCTCACTGACAATGTCAAGATAATCCGAGGACCTGATGTAGTTAAGGTAAACTCTGAGCCAGTACCTACGGTCTTTCTGGACGACAATGGTGGTCTCTCAGACAACGATGAGATGAAAGGGGAGGAACGCGAGGTCGCGATTAAGAGCCCTCCCAAAGGAAAGAAGCGAGTCACTAGCAAGGTGTGTTGTCTCTCCCGATCTCATCCAATTATCTAAATCTTATGGTAATCAGCAACTTGTAGTTCAAATGTCGTCAATGACAGCTAAACAACCATCTAAAAAGCCTACCTGAAGTGAGGAGCTTCCAAACTGGATCGATTCGACATGGTTCCGGTATACCTTTGTCATGACATATATGGCATTTGTTGGTCAAACCGCGGACCCCTGGGATGTACCAGCCAAGCAGGCAGTCGTCATAATGCAGAAGATCTGGGATTCGATCAGTTCCCATGTGAATGAGATAACGAGTTCCGGCGTGCTCTATCTAAAGGTATGCAATCTGCTCAGCCTTAGAACCATATCAAAACATGTTTCAGACAATCCAACGCCTTGCGGACTCATGGCGCAATATTATTGGATCCACTGGTATATCAGTCGTCCTGGCATTTTGTGATTCCCACCCAGAATTACGAGACTCTGATGGAGAACATGTGGAGTTTGCTCAGTATTATCTTCAGGACCTCCGCTTTTTGTGGGAAGATGCCGATGGCGATAACCCAAAGGTTTGCCACCCTGAATATTCACATATATATCTGTCTAATGATTCTCAGGAATGGAGGGGGCTCTTTCGTGGTCCCTTTGTTCTCCAGACTTTTGCCGCGCACTTCTCGTGTATTGATGGTGCTGTGCAAGTTCGTGGCCTCCATGCCAATGACAAACCTGGTCGTGTGGATGGTGGCTTGGGCTTGGCTGCCACCTCAGTATGTGCTGTATGTCATGCTTGCGGCATTGTTCTGATCATTGATAGGTGGAGAGGGCTCTGCTCCTCATTGCTTCTGGGACATTAACTATTGCGATGATCCACGAGGCCAAAGACAAGGCGAATCAGATAGTCCTTCCTCTGACTTTCAATCATGCCACTGCCAAGGAGTCTATGCGCCAGACAGGTTTCAATGACACCACATGGGGCAAGGCCACTTGTTCTTACATAGTGTCGGCATGTTCACTCACAAATGCCAAGTTCGATGTGGTGCTTCAACGGACCAAACCGTTCATCAACCTGAAGCCAAAGGCTGCTCACGACAAGACAACTGAAGCTATTGAAGTCATCGAAATCGATGATGATGATACACGGGCATGCCTTGTTGATATCTCTGATGATGATGACGAGTGTAAGTTCTTTTTTTCTTTCACAACCTTAATGACATAGTCTTTTAGAATCTTGCATGCTGTCTTCTGTCTCGTGGCGGATATCTGTGGTAGAAAAATCCCCATGCATCTCTCGTTTCTTTATGTTCTTATGTTTGCCAATCATCATGCCAGATTCAACTCTGGCTTACTGTACTTGTCCTGCTTGTCGCTACTCCTTAGACTGCTTAACGTGTGCTTAACACACTTTGATACCTGCGCTTGGACAATTTAATATCTGTTTTGGATGCTTTATTGTGTAGTCATGTTTGCTTATTGAACTCTTAAGCCATTTAGGCTGCTTAATGCACCTGCTTATTGAACACTTAAGCTGTTTAGCTTGCTTATTTTACTTGGGACTTTTACTAGGAGACCACCTGAAAACATTGTGCTTCGCCTAAGCTGAACTGTAAGCACTCTAAGCCAAACAATAAGCACATTAAGCCAAACATTAAGTAAATTCATGGGAAGACCTAGCTTAGCCTAAGCACAGTCATGCTTAGCGACTTCCTGCTTAGCAGTGCTTAGAAGCATCATTAAGCAGTGTTAAGCAGTGTTAAGCATGGCTAAGTAAATTTTGGATTTTCTTGATGTGAGCAACTTGTAGTTCAATTTCTAGCTTGTGTTGCAGAGCCTCAGTAGTCGAATGCAAAAATTGTGCCTCTTGATAACTGCCAATCATCTAGACAAAGAGAGCAGCATATTAGATAGTGAGTACATGAGGTGGACTTGGTGTATTGCTTGTCAATACTCACAGAGAGTGTGTTGGAATGGATATTGGAGGTTGATGTCTAAGGTAAACAAATGGCAGCAATGACTGGCCACCAAGATGCGCTGCACACAATGTAACTGGAATTTTCAAGATAGAAAGGCCCTTTTATGTCACATGAATCACCCATTTGGGAGCTGCCACAGTCATTTCCAAGACATGGCAGACCTTGCTGAAGAACTTTGGAGATACAAAAACTGACCTGGTCAGAACAAAAACCTACCTACCCAGAATGAAAATCACAATGACATACAGCCAATGGATTTAGTGCCTGAGATGGATGTGGATGCATTTATGAAGTATGATGACTCAGGGGGAAATGATTGGAGCATGCATGGTGGGTTATTTGTTGAGGAATATGATGGAGCAGCAAAAGAATATGGAACTGGCAGCACAACGTTTATGAGGGAGTTCAACAGTGATCAGTATGCAGGAGAGTGTGTCACATATCTCTACTATCTGTTTGCATTGAGAGATGAATGGGAGTTTGCTGCTTTTCTCCTTCATTCTAATTGTAGCATGGCATCTATTGATTCGCTCCTGTCAACAAACCTTGTGAGTGTAACTTACAACTTTTGACTGCAGCTACTCATGCCCAGAACAGGTAAAAGGCTTGAGGCTATCATTCAGCACTGCAAAGAGGCTATGAGGACTTGCTGAAATGCTCCCAAAAGGCCCTGAGTGGCAATGCAAAGCCTGGAGCACTGTCTATCCAACCAAGCAAGATCTCACTCTATTCTATCATGATCCACTCCACTGTATACAATCCATCCTTCACAACCCTCTTATGAAAGACTACATTAGATTCAAACCATTACACATCTTCAAATCAGCAACTAGAGCAATGTGTATTTACACTGAGTGGCTGACTGGTAATGCTGCATGGTCAATGCAGGTAAGCTCTCTGTCTCAGAGTGTCTTCTTCCAAGCTAACATTCCTGTAGAGCAAATTACCTGATGGAGCAACTATTCTTGGGGTTGTCCTATCCTCCAACAAGACCAATATATCTGTGATGACAGGTGGATGCCAAGCCCATCCACTTCTTGCAAATATTCTCTTGGATTTTCACATGAAAGCAACAAACCAGGCCTTCCTTCCACTTGCACTACTTCCTATGCCAAAATTCATTCACAAAGACCGAAAAACATGCAGCATTTTGGAAAATTGCCTGATCCATGAATGCTTAGACTTTATCCTGAAGCCTCTCAAAAAAGCTGCTGAAGTCGGGATATTGATGTTGGACCCACTTGGCTTCCATCACTATGTTTACACTCCTCTTGCAACCTACATTGGTGATGTGCAGGAGGCCTTAGCATTACCAGGCATTGCAGGAAAAACATCACATATCACTATGGCAACTTACAGAAAGTTTGGTGACCCATTTTGGCATGAACCACGAATGGCTTCGACCACACTTGTGCAGCTCCATGCCATTGAAGACACTGTCAGTCCTTGGGAGCTTGCCATGTATATTAAGGTGGCCAATATTTGCTGATTGAATGGTGTACATCACCCATTTTGGTGTGATTGGCCTCTTTCAGAACCTTCAACATTCTTCATGCCAGCGCTGCTCCACCACTGGCACAAAATGTTCTGGGACCATGATGCCAAGTGGTGCATCCATGCTGTTGGTGCTGCCAAGATTGACTTTCCTTTCTCCATCCTCCATCCACATACCTCCACATACCGGGTTTCATCAATTTAATGAAGGTGTATCAAAGCTGAAGCAAGTTACTGGACAAGAACACCATATTGATGGACTTTCAATGTCTCGCCCAAGCTCCCAAAATTTCTGAATCCATATGTACTGAAATAAATGCTGCACTCAAGGAATTTCATGATCACAAGCACATAATCATATCTTCTGGAGCATGAACTGGCAAAGGCAATGCCATTATCAACAACTGGTACATCCCTAAGCTCAAACTTATGCAAAGTGTCACTTCCAACATCTGCAAGAATGGAGCAGCAATACAATGGAGTGTGGATGCTGCAGAATGATGCCATGTGACAGAAATTAAAGAACCATCACATGCTGGTGACAACCAAGAGTATGAGTCTCAGATTTGTTGTTTCCTTGATCGTGCAGATAAATGTCGACAGTTTGACATTGCCACCACCATCTGTGAGGCCCATATTGACTTCTGCTTTCTTACTGATGATCCATGCCTGGAAAAATATTGCAACGAAATTCAGGTTGGCATATCTGAAAGTCCTGGGGAACCAGAAGACCTTTCCATCATCAGTACAACAGCAGCACTCTTAACACGCATTCAGCCAACTGCCCCCATCACTGGAACTATCCAGTGAAATGCAAACTACTTTGAACTTGCACATGCTCCTCAACAGGTTCTACCCTTGCTCGCCAGCGCCATTTAGAACTGCAGTGCAGGGCAATACTGCATTGCATTTAACAAGAGACCCAACTATGAAAACCATGGCCATCGAAGCTGTCATGGAAACATTCAGTCTACCGGATTTATGTGGTGCTCTGGCTGACTTCATGCCTCGGGCTGATAACAATAACAATTTTTTTCAAATCGGTGGTCATAGGATTGGTAACACCAATTCTCCACTACAATTTGACAGTCCTCAAGTCTGGACAAAGGTGCAAGTGCAGAACTGCTCTTATTTTCCACAGTATCACATCCTCCCACCACAAACAATCAATGCATCTCCTCCCTCAGACTCCTGGACCTTTGGTTGTTCTGATGTTGTTCTTGTCAATACCGACAATGGCGAATCTTGGCCACAAAGTGGTCTCAGAGGTTGTATTACATATTCATCATATATCTCATTTGTACTTACTATTTTGGTTCAGGGCATCATATTGTCCAGCTACAACCGATTTTTCATGCTGTTCCATCCAGAAAATTTCCATCTGCTCCTGGCACAGACTTATTTCTTACCTATGTTTGGCATTTCGATATTGTACCTCAGCTAAATCCTGCAGTACAGGCATGGTCAATTCAAAAAGGATTGTATCCTGACCCATCAGCAGGAATGTATGTCTTGAAACACTCTCAACAGAGTGATGGAACAATTATTGGAGATGTTGTGCCACTGAGACAACTTTGAGCTCTCCTCGATCTCATCCCCCCTTTGGAGCAAATGCTGACAAGCAGCTGACTAAAGAAACGAGCTTGGAGTTTAGCTGGGAGTTCTGGTTGAATAAGTATTTCGAGAAAGAGCTCTTTTATGCACTACAATAAATTTTGTATACTAAAGCCAGGTCATGCCATGAATTTGACTTAAGTTAGTGTTGGAGCCTGTTGGAGCCCATCACTGGCACAGGGCACAGCTGCTCAATGCATGTGACATGTCACACATTTGTTGATTTGATCACATGCAGAGTACATGACTGGTATAATTTTACCATCTAAGAAATCTGGCTGAAGAGAGGATGGGCTGTCCTGGTGAAGGGCTGGTGAAGGCTGCTCTCAATCTGTGCAAGATGGTAGAGAAACAGATGTAAGTTCTGCTGTTCATATCTGAACTGATCTTAACAATTCTTGTGGCTATAAGTGGGGGTCCATGACACCTCTGTGTCAGTTCAAGGGTGTTCCTGCAGACATGATTAGGAAAGCTGAAGGAAAACAATTCGTAAGTAACACTGTTTTTCATTTTCTTTGTGTTCACAATTCCATCCTCAGCCTTGGCATTGGTACTTTGATCTGGTAGGTCATGTTTTGCTCATCAGGTTGCTTGGGGAGCTAATTTGACATCCTCAGAGCCCTCCAGAGATTGGTGAATTGATTGGTATCCCAAATGCAGGGCAACTCGTCCACCATCTTGTCCACAATGTCCTGAAACTTCAGTAAGTGGTAATAGTCAATTTCCAGAAGATGGGTGCTTATATGCCTTTCCTCCAGGCTTCAAGCTCAAGTCCAATCCATCACCTGCTCTCTTCTATGAATCAATCTTTCTACAATCCCTGACTTTCACTGGGCCGAGAAATTCAATGGTACTGCTGAGATGTTCATGATTATTGTTGAAGATGTTGATGGTGAAATCATTCTCTTCCATGACTCTTTTGTCCTTTGTATGCTGAGGATGAACACAACATGACCCTGACTGTTCCGATGTTTGAACCCATCCCACCCAATTACTACATTTCCATCATCTCTGATTGCTGGTTGGCAGAGATGCATCTGCCAATCTTGTTCAAGCATCTCATCCTTCCCAAAATATTCACATCCCCAACACCCCTCCTCGACCTCCAGGCACTACATTTGTCCACACTTCACAACAAGGAGTTGGAGGACATCTTTTCCTCTATGATACAGATGTTTAACAAGATACAGACTCAGGTTTTCCAAGCCTTGTACACCTCAGACAAGAACATGTTCATTGGAGCACCTATGGGAAGTGGGAAAACCATTTGTGCTGAACTCATGCTTTTGCACTTGTGGAGTAAACGTGAGAAACCCTGAGCAGTTTGCATTGAGCCTTATCAGGAGATGGTCGATGTGAAAGTGAAGGAGTGGTGAGCGCAATTCTCAAAATTGCAAGGAGGCAAGGAGATTGTTAGTTTGACAGGTGAGACTAGTGCTGAATTGAGGCTGCTTGAAAAGGGGGACATCATTGTCTGCACACCTACCCAGGTACATACCTTGGATCCATGGGTTAGCTATGCTCACTTGGCAACTTACTGTATTTTCCAGTGGGACATCCTTTCAAGGCAATGGCAACAATGCAAGAACATGCAAAATATTGGGCTCCTTATTGCAGACAAAGTACAGCTCATTGGTGGTGAAGTTGGGCCTACTTATGAGGTCATTATCTCTCACACATGATACATATATGCTCAGACAGAAATCAAGACATGTATTGTTGCTTGTGGGGTGTCCCTTGCCAGTGCATGCAATCTAGGTGAATGGGTGGGTGTTCCTTCCCACTCTATTTTCAATTTCTCACCTAGGTAAGTAGGGTAATGGATAAGTGTTTATGTGTCTGCTCATCCAGCCATGTACTGCTTGACCTTTGGATATGGATATACATCTACAATCCTTCACAATACCACACTTCCTGTCTCTGATGATTGCCATGTCCAAACCCACCTACCTGGCCATTGGGGAATACTCACCAACAAAACCTGTTATTGTCTTTGTGCCTTCACACTGGCAATGCTGGCTCAGTGTTGACAATCTCCTTATGCACTGTTCTGTGGACAAAAAACCCGAATGATTCTTGAACATAGAGCTTAAGTACTTGCAGCTGCATCTTGATCATATTCATGATGCTGGCCTTGCAGAAGTTCTCAAGCATGGCAATGGTTTCTTTCTTTGGGAGAAAGCCCAGGTTTCATCCTGGGGAATTGTGCTCTTTCCTTTGGGGAATCACAGCTTTTTTTGTTTGTTGGAGGACCATGCCCTTGGTTGGTGAACCACACCCTTTCTTTGGGAGAAAGCCCCCCTCTGGGGCCTTGGATCCGACCTTGGAACCAGGGGAGCAGAATCAGCCCCTTTACAGGAAAAAGTGGGTTTCATCCTGGGGAATCGTGCTCTTTCTTTGGGAGACCTGAGAATTGCACCTTTTTTTTTTTTGATAGAACTGTGCAACTGGATTGTCCAACATTTGTTTGAGTCTGGCGCCATTCAAGTTTTGGTGGCTTCCAAGGTACATATCTTCCTCGCAACATCCATCCCATCTCCTGCAAAGTTATCTTTTTTTCATTAGGACACCATGTGGAGTCTCCCTGTTGTGAGCCATATGGTCATCCATGGGTGTCCAGTATACAAAGGCAAGGAACATCATTACATTGACTACCCTGTCATGGATGTCCTCCAGATCATGGGTCACACTTTTCAACCAACAGAAGATGATCATAGTTGATGTGTACTCATGTGCCAGCAGACCCAAAAGGAGTTTTATAGGAAGTTCCTGGCAGAGGGGTTACCGATTGAGTCTCACCTTCCAACTCATCTTTTACATGACTACTTCCTTGCTGAAGACAATTGAAAGTAAGCAGGATGCTATGGTGAGACCTAAGCCTTAGATTAAACCTCCTTTCTTGTGAGGGCCTAATGCACCTGTTACATCTACATTCATGCATCAATGTGTTTCAATTGGCAGAGAAGGGTCATATATCAGGTGCTTACTTATCAAACCTGATATCATGTGACCCACTCATTATATGTCACATGATCTATGGCTTGGTATAAAATCACATGACTTCATGAAATAAACAAAGATAAACAACCATCAAATGTCTCTGCAATCACTTTTGGACTTAATTAATATTATTTTATGGCCTCAAATTACATCATTATGTAAAATCAGGGTCCAGCCAAGCATGACATAATGAAATTGGTATCACATTAATCAACATAGGCACATTTGAAATTGAAAAAACCTTCAAGTCCTTGCACAGCCACTTAAAGACATCCATTTGGTTGAGTATTATGTGAATAACTCAATAAATATTGATTTGTGAGAAACATTATTAATGACATAATTGATGGCCCAAACAGACTGCATCTGATGGCACAATAATTCTCCAAAAAGGAAAGTCACATGACCTGCCTAAAAAGGAAGGTATAAAAATATGTTTCTGTTTGGATTACTAAATATAATAGATCTTTGTCAAATTTTTCCATCTGATTACATAATCATTTCACAGACCAGAAGGTCACATGATTTCTGGAAATTTTTCTTACCATGCACTTTGAAAATTTCCTTTTCTGGAAGCTCTACCAGTTGGCAGCTGTGATATATAAGCCATGTCTGCCCATTAGCATGTTTTCATGTATAATATTAGATGTAAAGGCTGCCTAATGTTTTTGGACAGGATATCTTGCATGGACATACTTCTACAGGCGTATGACACAGAACCCAAACTACTACAATCTACACAATGTCAGTCATCAACACCTGTTGGACCATCTTTCAGAGCTTGTTGAAAACACATTAAGTGATCTTGTCAACTCAAAATGTATTGCCATCAGTGGCTGAATGCATTGGGTGCCATGGACCTATCACAGATGTGTGTGCAGGCCATGTAGGAGATGGATTCTCCATTGAAGCAGATACCACATTTTGATCCAGATGTAAGGTTTTGCTTGTCTTTGGGAGATGTTCGAGATTTACTGACTGACTAACCATGCAGTATTTTTCTTCAGATTCTTGCCTTCAACAGTGATGTGACAACACATTGTCAAATAACAAGCAAACTACACATTTGGGAGAAGCTCCTGAATACATTTGAGGCAGTGAATTGTGTCTGATGCTTCAACCAACTTTCTGCCCAAGCTCTCCTCTAGCCTTTCACGATGACAGCTACATCTCGCAGCGATGATAATGATGGTTCTTTGTTGGAAGGTGACAAGGCTGGTGGAGATGGTGTTTATGGGGATGAGGGTGGTGAAGCTGAAGGTGCTCTCTCCCCATTCAATCTGTGCAATTATATGCTTTGGGCCCTGGGTCTGCAAGAACCTGGTACACATGCCAGAGATTGTTGAAGCAATATGTACAGAATGGAAGTGGAAGCATGATGTTATTGAACTGGATTAGTATTACATTGTTTGGGGCACTTGGCCTGGCTAGTTTTAGTTTTGTAGTTGTATTTTGTTTTTTCATGCATGGTTTTGACTACAGTGTATAGAGAGGTGGTTACATGGTATACCATGGTTTCAACTTTCTGTTAGATGGGGGTTTTCCTAGAAAAGTTAACATGGGAGGCTGGGGAGGCATCACCCCCAATTTGGTGATGCTACATATTCTAAGACACCATCAGCATTCCAGCTGCAGATAAATTGATCAATTTTCCTGATGATAGACTACCACATACATAAAGATTTCCTACCAAAGTTCTAAGGGCTGTATGTTTGTCTACTGTCACTATGATATCTACAGGTTCGCTACAGTATCTAAAGGTTTGCTACCAAATACCTACAGGATCACTATGGTACCTACCAAATCACTATGGCATCTATGGCTTCTATGATTTCTATGAGCATTTCCAGGGTTTGCTGATGTATTGGTATGGGAGGTCCAAACAACTAAACTTACCTGTAAATAGCTGTTTTTCTCCATGAATAGCTATGAATTCAGGTGAATAACTGAAGTGGGGAAACAGATCATGATCAGGAATGTTTGTTCTGCTTTTGAACAGGTTGCATACATGTATTCCATATTTGACCTTTCAACCTTTTGACATTGTTTGGTGACCTGGTCAACTATTAGAGCCACAGCCTTTATCAATCAGGGTCCTGTACTACCACAAGCAGCTAGCAGTTATCTAGGGAGTAAATATGTGCTTGTATCAAGTGGAGAACATCCTTGGTCCATACAATTCATCCAACCAAGCTTCCAATGCATCAAGATCAGGCACTGCCATCATGTACTCAGGAGCTTCTTGAATGTGGACATGACCCACAAATGACGAGGCCTGGATTGGAGTATTGGAGGGGTTAGAGAAGGCCAAGGTCATGTTCTGCAGTTGTGAGCCAAGAATGACATCATCATGGGGAAACACTGCCAGAGGAAATCCAACTTTGAGTTGTAGTTGTCAAATCTGAACTGATTCAGAAGTACCAGAGTGGGAAATAATGATATCACCACTAGGGCTCAGCCCAGGAGCTTGAATTGGTATGCAAGGTGAATTCAGATTGAGATGTTGAACTTGATCCACCAGCTCTGAGTCACAGCTGCACAGGTTGAATGTTCTATCTTTGAGAGTTGATGATTTGCAGCTATTGTTGCCATCCTCACCATCATGGTGGGTCAAAAATGTGGAGTGCCGATGGAGTAGGGTGAGTGGTCACCTACTCCAGGTAGTCACATGATTAGGTACTCAGTAGTCACTGATCAATGATGCAGATTGCAGATGAGCCTTGATTCCTGAAGAATGACAATCATAGGTTGCTAGTCTTGACTGGGGTGATTGCTTACCTTGCATTGCAACCGATACAGTATTCAGGCCACAGATGGTTGGTATCTCAATGCCATCATACCATGACCTGGATTGATTGTCCCTTGGTGTCCTCTATACTCCTTTCTTCTTCTCAGTCAAGTCTCTTAGTTTTGCCTTCAACTCTTTCTGAGTATGCTGTTAGTTTGGTGAGTAACTGCTCATTTGGCATGGTCAACCTTGGAATTATGGGGATTACAATGGATGCACGAGGTGTTCACAGCAACAATTGATGCAGCAGTGGACTCGTCCAATGCTCATGCACTTATTATCAAATGAGTTCAGTGCATTGCCTTGATGTCCCAGAACACATACTGTTAGATGGCTTCCAATGGCCAGAGGTTGATTGCTGTGTGGTGGTTAGTCCCAGCATGGGCTGTTTTGATGAGATTGGTGTGGTTTGGCATGAGGTCCCAACATTCACATGGAATCCAAGAAAGAGTTTTGTTGAAACCAGGCAAAAACCAAGGGTACATGATCTTGTGTGCATACCAATCTGACAAACAGCTCAGTAAGCAGCAATTGACATGGAGAATACAAATGTGTATCATACTTCTGAGTTTCTCACTTGGTCAGGTCAAAAATATCAAGTCAAAGAAGCTGTCCAATGAATTTGTTGATCATCTTGATGAGAGGACTTCCTGATGAGCTCTCTGATGATATTGTCACTTGGCTTGCTGAGACTGGGATTTATCAGATGAACAAGAAGATTGTTGAGGGCTTTGAGGAGAATAGTGTTAAAGGGGAGTTAGAGTTGGAAATTGGAGAAGAATCATTCAATTTTGAATGAGCAGAGCTCACTCCTCCTTCAGGTGAAATCTCTGCAAATGATTCTAGGCATTGACCACCGGTTACAGAACAGCTTCTCCTGAGTAACAATGTTTCTCTTCTAGGTTTGGTCATATGGAGGTCAATCAGCCACATAAGTTTGCCAGTGCCTGGACAATATTGAGGACCCTAAGAGAAGATCTGGGTGGCCACTTCTACAACTGTAAGTATGGTATTTGGGCCAAAGGAGGTAATGATACAATTGTTGCATGGGATCCCTACATTTTCATGGTACAAGCCTCCAAGATTACCCTCCAGAGACAGATGCCATTTCTCAATGGGCTTGCTATTGTTACTCCAAATCAGATTCCAGGGCTTTAAAAGAAGTATGCTAAGGAGCAGGCAGGTTTAGATGAGATGTTAGAGAGTATCATATAAGATGATGAAGAGGAGGGTGATGAGAGGAGTGACTCAGATGGGGGCTTTGAGTTGGTGTAGTTTGTATTTGTTTTTTCGTATAGCTCAAGTTACCTTTTCCACCATGTCACTGAAGCAAAAAGACAATAGCTCAGTACCATCTGCTGGATCAACTGCCATACAAACAAAACCAGCCTTTCATACACCTACAACTGCTAGATCTGGCTTAACCACAGTGGGGGAAGTGACATCAAAGAAAAATTGGATTAGGGTCATTCAAAGTTGTACTTATTTGCTACTTATTGTTTACTTATTGGTATACTTATTTTGTCACTTGTTTGATAAGAAAAACAATAAGCAGAGCAATAAGTGTGGATTGAAGAATAATAGGGTCGTTCAAAGTTCCACTTATTTGCTACTTATTGGTCACTTATTTGTTTACTTATTTTCCCACTTATTTGATAAGGAAAACAATAAGCAGAGCAAATAAGTGTGGATTTAAGAATAATGAACTTGATTGACCATTATTCGTATTTGGTCACTTATTCACTCACTTCTTGCCTTGCTTATTGCACCACTTACAGTAGCTTACAAAACTGTTACAATGTTTTGCATATTTGTATAGATCAGTCTGTAAAATAGGAAATAAAATTTCAGAATTCTTAAAAGTATTATGGAGCATACCTCAATATCACAAGAGGTTGCTTGAAAGGTCTCAGGGTCATGTGACATCATTTCATAAGTTAAATAAACCATTTAATTCAGTCACTCATTGTAACAGTTTTGTTGCACTGATTTTTTAGTCAGAAATATGGGCAAATCACATGATTTTGTTGATTATTATAAACAGTTACAAACAATATCATGTGACTAGGTATATATAAGAGCTATCCACCAGTTGGCATCTCATTCCAACCCCACCAATCATGCACAAGCTCTCTTCTGCTCAAACACTTCATGTTCTTGAACTTCTTGATGCTGGCCTTTCAGCACACCAAATTGCTCATCAAGCTAGTCTCAGCACTGCTACTATTAGTCGCATTCGCTCTGAGCACTGTTCTGACCAACCAAAGTCATCTGGTGGTCGACCCACTAAGCTTACTACTGCTGATGTTGACTATGCCAGGCAGATTATTCGTATGGGAAAGGTGGAGAATGCCACTGAAGCAGCACATACACTCCAGGATATCACCAATACCCCCTTCTCTTCCCAAACACTT
>QLOK01007317.1:0-38473 GCA_003313805.1 Tricholoma flavovirens
CTGGACATGGTGGTGGATGTAGGAGGAGAAAGGAAATTTTTCTAAAAAAATTGCCAAGTCTAGACTTCAACATTCATGTGCCTCGAAGGCTCAGCCTTAAGGGGGAAATACTGTTATGTTCCGTTCCACCCAACTCGGATTTCCGATGGAACACCACTCCAAACTCCGATATATGTTGAGATCAATCAGATTCCATTCCAGTGCATAGTGTCTTCATACATAGTTACTGTAGTTACTCATAGGATTTTACCTCAGGTTATTACCTCGGGTACTGCCCATACTGCTGACCACAGCTAATGTACATAGCTCTTACCTGTCTCCGATCAGATTTCTGATCTCGGATTTAATATTAGTATTTAAACTTAGATATTTCGTTTGTATTCTGCAATTTGAATATCATATGTTAATCACCCTCTTGTCTTTGTCTTCAGACTTCTGATCGGTCCCCTACTCAAATTCCTGATCATCCTCTAGTAAATAGAACACTGTAACAAGCGAAGGGCACAACGTCTTAAAAGTTGAAGCCAAGTTCTTCTCGATACCCCTCCAGATCTCCGATCGGTCCCTGCATGGATTCCCTTTCAATCTCAGTTCATAACAGGTGACATGGCCAGTGGAGATAGTTTGGCGGATGAAATGGAAATGATCATCAATGTGTTTGGTGCGTCCATGGAAAGTTGAATCCTTCGAGAGACAGATGGCACCTTGGTTGTCACAATAAAGAATGGTAGGTACTGTAAAAGGAAAAATAGAAGACAATTCGGTAAGTAATTTGTGAATCCATAAAATGTCCTTCAAAGCATGAGTTAATGCAACATATTCTGCTTTGGTGCTGGAAAGTGTAACAATGGGCTGCTTCTTGCTGCTCCAATTGACAGCACCAATGCCTAGAAAGTAGGCTAAGCCAGAAATGGAATGATGATGCATATTGGAAGCCCAGTCTGCATCATAATAGCCTGAGATTTTGGAGTGAGTTCCTCCAAGAATGAGCTTCAGTTCCTTGATAATGAAAAACCTGAGTGACAGCTGCAAGATGTGTAGTTCTTGGTGCTTCGAGGTATTGAAAAAGAGTGCAGACTGCGAACACAATGTCAGGATGCATCATCACAGTGGCATACAGAGAACATTGGGTGATACTGCAGGTGAATCCAGACTGAGATTGATCCTGGGTTCCATGGGAGTAACGGCGTAATGAGCATTCTCTAGGCCAAAGCAGGTGAGTATTTGCTCAATATAAGCCTGTTGACCCAATGAAATTGTTTGCTTTTGAGGTTGCATTTAATGTTAACACCAAGAAGCCAGTTGATATCACCAAGGTCGATGATCTTGACATGCTCATTGAGTTGATTCTTGATCAGATTCAATGATTTGGTTGAATCAGCAATGATGGTGAAATCATTGGTGGCAGCAGTGGTGATGGTTTTAAGACAATAGTCCCAACTCGAGTCCAAGCACTTCTGCTGATATAGTCGATCGGCGGTCAAAAATTCTATCTGCTTACTGGAGGCTTTCTCAGTAACACATTCTGTCTTGCTGACTCAGAGGCTTTCTGAGTGGCTGAGGGCGATCGTGCTCATCAAGTTGAAGAGGTAGATTGCTCAGGTTAAGCTGAAGAGCGAGACCTCCTAATACTGCAGTTTCTATACAAGAAAGGTGATCCTTATCTACCAATGGGCAAATTAGATAAGAATCTGAGAAGGAGAACAATAAAGGATAAACATCAGGGAATAATAGGAGAATGGTTGGTGAAGGGAAGATAGGAATCAGAGGAAGCAATAGGGGTAATGATCCATAGAAGTAGTAAATGAGAATGAATAATAGACAAAGGAAAGAAAATTGAATGTCTGGTCCATCCACAGCTCGCAAGATTTGTAACATTACCCTGTTTTTACATTGAAAATCACTGATTTTCTTTACTAAATCCTAGATTTTCCTGATCCCCATGATGGGTGTGGTGAGAGATTGGCCAAGTCTGTGGCTGGAGATGGGAACATGGCCTGATGTGCCCGCGATGAAGTGGGTGTCGAGATAGGAGACGTCGGTGAAGGTTTGTGAGATGGGATGGGGCTTTTGTGGTTAACTGGAGAGGAGGGTATCTCGACTCTCAATGGGGTGGCTCATCGTTCAAACATTGCTTGCCTGATCCTTGTTTGAGATGGTACAGTGAGGATACTTGGCACATGTATGGGTGGTGGTGGTTGGAGGTCATCTAGTTCCAACTCTTCGTTGTCAGTATCATGGTTAAAGCGGATGGTGCTGGTTGCATTAGGGTATGTGGGAGGGGATGTCCTTGGGAAATGGTGTCCTTGCCATCGCAAAATATGTAGAAGAGTGAAGAAGATGATGACTAGGGCTAGCACGATTGCAAAAGTGATCAGGATAGATTTAACAGGCCAAGGGGTTTTTGGGCGGTGAGGAGAGGATGCAGGTGGTGGTGGTTTTGCAGATTGTGGTGGCGGACATTTTATCGAGGAGAAGAAGAAGAGGATGTTCTGAAGGGTAGAGAGTAAAATGAATGGATAGAGAAAGAAGAATGAATGAATCTATATAAAAGAAATCTACTAAATTTGGTTTTGTTTGGGACTAATAGTCCCTGATTGGTTCTCTGGTGATATTTGCCCAAATGGCATCGTCGAAGGTGTCAGAATAATCAGTATCATGTGGTTCTTGTTCAAGGGTGGGACAGTGGACTGATGTTAAGGTTGTGCTTAAAGTTGTGCCCTTCCTCGTGATTAGGGTTGTCTCTGATTTACTGGACTTTGAATGCAAATGTGCGGGTTATGCGCCAGGCTTCCGTACTAGATGGCAAGTGAGGATGAAGATTCCAAGTAGTGCTTAACTAATCATGGTTCAAACTGAATAGCTCGACCTAATGTGCGAGCTTATATACTAAGTACAAATGTTTCTACAATACTCTAGTAGAGTCTACAATGACTATTACTAATAGATGAGTAAGATAATTCAGGTATTACATGGGTTGCCCGAAGCCTAGAATATTCTACAGTGTTCTCTCCTATTTTCCTGAGTTGGACTTGTAGCAACTGATTGCTAATTTGGTTACTAATTCTCGTGATCCCTTCCTATCAGTATTACTGTGGTCATCCCATGGGTTTCATGATGTCAGAAGATCGGAGCATGACAGTATTTACCCCTTAGTGCCGAGCCATCGAGGCACGTGATTGTACAATGTCTTGATTCAGTAATTTCTTGATTTTATTCCCAACCATCATCTTCCAGCATCTATCTGTCGTCTGTTCCTATGCCAGCCACTACCAATGAATCATCCAGTTCAAAAAAGACTGCCACAGACCTCAAGGCTGAATTGGCTGCCATGGAAGAGGAGGAGGCTGCCAAGGCAAGATGGAAACAGGAGCATGAGGTGAAAAAGAAGAAGTTGGCAGAGTTGGCAGAGGCCAAGAAAGCTGAAGAGGCAGCAGTGGTGGTGGTAACAGTGTGGAAGGCTGCTAAAAAAGCTGCCAAGTGTCGGGCAGATACAACAGATGGGAATGACGAGGCACCTGCTGCCAAAAAACGTAAGTCAGCCAAGGAGGTCAAAGAGGAAGAGGTGGCAGCAGTGTCCTGCTGCAAGTGCGTGGCCTTTTCTTTTCTTGTTTGCTACTTCTAAATGGCTTTTCTAGATGTAATCTCCAAAAAGTGGACTCATGCAGGTTGCAGGGGCGCAGGGTAGGACTTGTAAGTCCTGCCTCAAAGTCAAGCAGAAGTGCGAGGCAGTGTTGAGTGAGTTGTCTGTGGGGTCGAGCAGGTTTCCTGCTCTTGGTGGAGATGGAATGAAGTTGTTCAAGAGGTTGGTGGTGGGGATTGAAAAGATGGGGACAGAGTTGGAAGGGGTTAACACAAGGCTGGAGAGGATCGAGGGTGTGCTGTGGGAGGGCATGGCTGATGAGGCTGATGAGATGGTGGATCATGGTCTTGACAATCAATGGTTCGATTCGTGGAGGGACAGCAAGATCGAGGAGGAGATCAGGGATCTGGAGGAGGAAAATCAGGTATTCTGGGAATTCCTCCAAACTCAGATTGAGGGGTCAGAAGATGGGGAGAAGGGTAGTCTGGCAGAGGGAGAGGTTACAGAGGGGGGAGGTGAAGTGGCTGCGGAGCAGGCAGCAGGTAAAATGCAGGTTCTCCGTACTGTAGAAAAGTATGGAAGAATTGTTTGTGTAAATAATTAAACTATCTGTTTCTAAAAAATCATAAGAGTATAATTGAGATGAAGTGAAACTTTAGAGGGGTAAGGGACCGAGTTTGTGCAGGTAATGCACATGGAAGTCAGAGATAAGTTCCTGGGCATGGTCAAGTTCCATAGCTGGTAACCAGGAGTTTTCTTCATCAGTGCCTTCATAACCTGTCCAGAAAACAAAGTACAGGAGTTTACATTTCCTGCGGTTGTCGATTTTCGAGTCCAAGATTTTGGCTATCTCATACTCAAGTTCATTATCGATTATGACAGGAGGGGGTGCAGGTTGCACTCAATTTGGGATTTGGTTTGGGACTTCTGGTTCCAGTTGGGAAACAAACATGGAAGATGGGGTGTATAGCACACATATGCGCAGGTAACTGTAGTGTGAACAAGTGGGTACCAGGTTGAGCTATAATTTCAAATGGGCCAAGGTATTCCTCAGCGAGTTTCCTGGATGGTCTTGTGGTACAAATGTAGTCAGCATTAACAAAGACTTTTTGACCAATGGTAAAGTTGGGTGTGGGTTGCCATCAGCGATCCACAGGTTCTTGGTAGTGTTTTTGCACTGCAGACATCTGGGTGCAGAGTTCAGTGTGGAGTTCATCTAGGTCCACAACATATTCATGGGCACATTGTGATGTGATTTCCTGTTCAGGATATACAGTGATGTTCAGGTGATATCCTTTGTTGGTGTAGAAGGGTGAAATGCCTGTGGTAGCGCTTGGAGCATTGCTGTATGTGAACTCAGCTAGGGGCAGAAGCTCAGACCAATTACCCTGCTGATAATTGCAGAATATCCATAGGTATTGCTCCAAGGTCTGATTGAGATGTTCAGTTTGCCCATCTCCTTCTGGGTGATAGCCTGAGTTGAAGTGAATCTTCATGTCCAGGGCTTGTCCTAGAGAACGAAAAAAAGCGGAAACAAATTCTGATCTGCAGTCCCATGTAACATGCACAGGAACTCCGTGCTTCAAGAATACATGGATCACAAATAACTTTGTGAGTTGGGGAGTGGTGATTTCATCCACAGTGGGAACGAAGATACATTGCTTTGATAGATGGTCAACCATGACAAGGATGGAGGTGTGGCCAGAGGACATGGGTAGGTGTTCGATAAAGTCCATGGAGATGGAGTTCCATGGTCTCTCTTGCACTAGGAGTTGCTTCAAAAAGCTGTAAGGTTTATGCCACAGGGCCTTTGAGCGTTTGCAAGTTGTGCATAAGTTGCAGAAATGTTGGGCGAATGTTCAAAGGTTTGGCCATACATAGTCTCATTGTACTAGTTGGAGTGTCTTGTTCTGTCCAAGGTGTCCTGACAGAATGTGATCATGTTTGTACTGCAGGATCTTGAGTCGAAGGTCGTTAGCATCAGGAACATAGATGCAGTCATTACAATGTAGTAAACCACTATCAATGGTCCACTTGGGATTGGAAGTGTGCGGGAAGTGTGCAGCAGAAACGGGGTCAAGGGAGTAAGATTCTCGGATGGTGTTATGGAGTTGTTCAATATCCATAATCACTGTGGTACAAAGGATTGGTGAGGCAAAATAAGTTGCCCATAATGAGGCAGTGAGTTGCTCATTGGTGAATATAGGGCGCATGTTGCTCGGATTTGCTGTGGTGAAGTCGCTATTTCCCCCCTTGCAGTAGATGTCCCATCATCTAGTTAGTGCGTCAGGCTTTGCTCCTAGCTTCCCAGGACAGAAGCAAATACATAACCATATTGAACTGTGAAAGGTATTCAGACCAGCAAGCTTGGCGTCGAGTGAGTAACTTCATGGTAGCAAAATATTCCAGGTTTTTGTGGTCAGTAACCATGTTGATGTGAATTGCGCTGCCTTTGAGGTATTGGCACCAATGCTTGAATGCTTCAAAGATGGCTAATAATTCCTTGTCATGAGTGTCATAGTTCAGTTCTGCAGTATTGAAGGAATGTGAATGGAATGCAATGGGGTGGATGTCTCCATCAGAAGTATAGATGGAAAGGATAGTGGCAAGGGCATAGTCCGAGGTGTCAGTTTCAATGACCATATGAGAATCTGGGACCCAATGGGTGAGTATAGGGGCATGGGTGAATTCCTCTTTCAGACAATTGAAAGTGGTTCAACAATCTTCACTAAAATTCCAGGGCACATGTTTGCAGGTTAGCCGGGTCAGTGGTATGGTAATCTTGGAATATCTGTGGATAAAGCAGTGGTAGAAATTGCAAAACCCTAGTAATGACTGAATGTCTTTTACCTTATCTTGGGCCATGTATGCAAACTGTTGGACGAAAGGATAAATCCAAGGTATTCCACAGTGTCTTTGTGGAATTCACATTTCTGTGCACCCATGTAGAGGCCATTTGCACACAATCTGTGAAGTACTTTTTTGACATGCTTTTGATGCTGGGACATGTTGTTAGAGTAGACTAGGATGTCATCAAGGTAATGATGATGCAATTGTCCAGGAGGTCATGAAAGATGTCATTCATGAATCATTGAAAGGTTGCTGGTGCATTTGTAAGACCAAATGGTTCAACCAACCATTCATGGGAACCATAATGGGTACAGAAGGTAGTTTTCCATTCTTCACCATTGGCAATGTGTACTAAATGATAAGCATGGTGCAAATCAATTTTGGTGTATATGCAGTCCTTTTTTGGGGCATCAAGAAGGTCAGATAGTAAGGGAAGTGGGTATCTGTCCTTTTTGGTGAGTTGGTTGAGGCTGCGGTAATCCACACAATGATGTAATTCTCCACTCTTTTTCTTGACAAAGAGTATGGGTGCTCCATGGGGGGATTATGAGGGTCATATGAAGCTGTTGTTTAGGTTCTTGTCAATGAAAGCACAAAGTGCCTCCAATTCTGAGGGGGACAAGGAGTACATATGTCCAGGAGGAGGCAAAGTGCCTTCTTCCATTTTGAGCTTCAGGTTGTAGGAACAATGGGGAGGAAGGGTATCAGCCTTCTTCTTGCTGAAGACATCAGCAAACTCATGGTATTCTTCCAGAACACCAGAGAGATCCACAGTAGGCATGGTATGTGCAGCCTTTCCATATGCAGATTCCTGAGTTAGAGATAGCTGGAAAACTAAGGATCCTTGTAAACAGGTAGCTCGCATGTAGGCAGGAGCATTGATCAAGGAGATTTGTGGTGGAGAGGAACTGGGAGTAGAAGGGTCAAGGGTTGGGTTTGGCATGGGTTTCAGGTCAAGGAGGGGTTCAAATGAATCAGGCAGTGAAGCTGCTTCTCCAGGAGACATCTGGGGAGCTGGACCTCTATGATTAGCAGAACGGAAAGTGATATGGCCTGTAAACCAGTCAATCAATGGATTGTAATGTTTTAGCCAATTATATCCAAGAACCACTGAACAGGAAGAGTCGAGCAAAGTGACAAAAAACTTGAGGACTAATGTAACACCAGTCAGGAAAAGTATCAGGATTTCCGCTGCTTGGGTGATAATGGAGTTGCAGGTTCCATCAAACAGATGGAGTCCCAGAGGTGGAACTGTGAATATGGGGATATTATGGTTGTTGGCAAAGGTCTTGTCTATGAAGCAGTGAGAGGAACCGGAGTCTATGAGGGTATGAATGGGGAGTGAAAATGAGGGGATTGTCAAGGTGACATAGAGGGAATCTGGATTGGAAAGAGCAGCTGCATTAAGTCAAACAAATTTTGCTATGTGGTCAACCCTCAGCCTGTGTAGCTTGATCATGAGGGTTGCTGACTATTTTTTTGAGTCTGCAGAATCCGACTTGGATTCTCCAACTGTGGCAGTGCAGGCCTTGGCTGTCTTGGACTTGGGACAGTCTTGTGCTACATGGCCATTTTCTCCACAATAGAGGCAAAGGCCTTCCTTCATTCGGTGTTCCTGTTCCTCGGTGGTAAGTTTCCCATTTTTTCCTACCTTTGAGGAATCCTTGAATTTCTCTTTCAAGTTCTTCAGCTTATTGGTGGGCTCAGGTTTCGAAGCATTTTCCAAGGCTTCATTCACAGGTTTTGCACTGTTCAAGTTTGAGTTTGAGGGTTTGTTGTCCTTCTTGTTGGAAGGCTTTGACTCATGACTGGCTTCATCCTTCATCATCCAATAGATTTTGTTGGTGTCTTGTGCTTTTAAACATACATTGGCAAGTTTGGTGGGTTTACCACCATGAAGGATTTCTGTTTGTAGCCATAGTGGAAGTCCATGAAAGTAGCACGCACTAAGTGCAGATTCATTCCAATTGAGTTTGGAGGTGAGTTTCCAAAACTCGATGTTGTACTTGATGATGATGCATGAGTGTTCCTTCATTGATAGTTCAGTGAGGGCTTTCTCAGCATTGCCTACAGGGTCATGGGGGCCAAAGTTGGCTTCAAGTTCATTGATGAATGCGGGGAAGTCCCACATCCAATGTGCACTATCAGTTGGGTCCATTAATCCATGTTCAAACCAATTGATTGCCACTCCCTTGAGGTAGGAGAGCACAAAGAGGATTCTTTTCTCATCTGAGGAGAACACATGGGGTCAATCGCGGAAATGGAGGTTACACAAAATGAGGAAGTCATGCAATTTGCATGGGTCAGAACCATCAAAAGTGTCAGGTTCTCGGACCTTGACTTTATCATGCCTGGGGCCAGATTGCAGCTGGCAGAGTGTCTGAATACCAACTGCAAGGTAAGACATGACCTGAAGAAACCCTTTGTTCTTGTTAGGAGTTTGTTGGTCATTGTCTGGTTCATCATTGCCAGGGTCATCAGGATCTCCATTGTCACCTCCATCACCATTCTCTGGGTCAGGAGGGTCATCAGGGAAATCTTGGGGCCCTTCAGCATAATCTAATTGTGAGGCTTCAGAAGCATTGTTAGTTCTGTCAATGTCTTCTGGTACCTCGGGTGCTGCACAGTTGTCGCCCTGTCTTGGTGCATTTTGACTGCTGATAGATTCTGCACCAGAGCCTATGGGTTGGAATGGTGATATTACACATGTGGAGGTACCGAAAGTGGTACCGTGTCTTGCAGGGGTCAAAGAGGATCATGGTTGGGTGGTTAGCCCAGCACATTGGGAATTTTGAGTGGTTCAGGTTTGGGTGGCCATAGAGGTTTTGTCAAAACGAAGTAATCAAGGGAAATGTAGTTTGAATATACTGTTAAGGTCGTGCTTATTGCGAGGGAGGAATTGGGAAATGTGCGGGTTTTCCAAAGGGGGACAAATGAGACTTGGCTTCAACTTATAAGAAGTTGCGCCTTTCCTCTTGATTGGGGTTGTCTCTGATTTACTGGACTTGAATGCAAATGTGCAGGTTATGCACTGGGTTTCCATACTAGATGGCAAGTGAGGATGAAGATTCCAAGTAGGGCTTAACTAATCAATATTCAAACTGAATAGCTCAACCTAATGTGTGAGCTTATATACTAAGTACAAATGTTTCTACAATAATCTAGTAGAGTCTACAATGACTATTACTAATAGATAATAGATGAGTAAGATAACTCAGGGATTATGCAGGTTGCCCTAAGCCTAGAATATTCCAGTGTTCTCTTCTAATTTCCTGAGTAGTACCTGATTGCTATTTCGGTTTACTAATCCTTGTGATCCTTCCTATCAGTATTACCACGGTCAGTCTGCGGGTTTTGCAATGTCAGAAGATCTGAGTGTGACAGTTTGTAGGGTTGTATGCGAGAGACATTAATTGGCGCATCAATTTTAAATGATGATGGCAATTTTAGCTCTACCGCATTAGGCAAGATAATGTTAGAAATAGGATAGGGACCAATATGTTTCTCCATCAATTTCCTAGATGGGCATGTCATACATATGTAAATCCTTGGTACTAAGCCACACTTTATCTCCTATTTGGTACTTGGGAGCATCTGCACGTGAGCAATTGGCATAGCGCTTCATATCATCGCGTGCCTTAGATAATGCTGCTTCTGTCTCAATTTGTACATTTTTCATCTGCTGTACAAAATCTTCCACTGCTTGTACCTTCACATTCCTTCTTGGTTCAAATCCCATATGAGGGTTATACCCATAATTAGCATAAAAGGGTGATACCTGAGTAGACAACTGGAATTTATTATTGTATGAGAACTTGGCGATTGCCAGCCACTCTGGCCAATCAGTTTGGCAATGATCAACAAACAACCTCAAATATTTCTCTAACTCCTGGTTCATTTGCTCTGTCTGCCTGTCAGTTTGGGGATGACATGCCGTAGATAATTTGGTTTGAATACCCAAGGTTTTATTTAATTCCTTCATGAATGCGGCTGCAAATTGGGGTCCACAATCGGAAATAACCATATTTGGTAATCCATGTAATTTCCACATGTGATCGCGACATAGGCATGCTAAACATAAGGAACTTGTTTCCTGGGTTGTAGGAATAATATGGACTTGTTTGGTGAAGCGATCACATATGACTAAAATAGAATCATAGCCTTGTGCTTTGGGAAGTCCAGTAATGAAATCTACCAAGATATTGATCCAGGGTCCTGTTGGGATTGGATTTGCCGCATTGACAAGTATCACAACCCTCCACATAACTCTGTTTGAATTTAGAAATTCCTGGCCACCAATAATTCCTCATCACTCACTCCAGGGTTTTCCATCTGCCTGGGTGTCTGGATATGGAAGTATTATGATGTAATCAGACAATTTCCTTTTGCAACTCAATGTCCTTTGGCACATACACCTTTCCTCTGAACAATATTAACCCTTGTTCTTCACACCACTCTTCTCCTTTGATAGTCTTCTTCTCCCCTTTCATCTCTTTACAGCCATTATTACTTCCTCATCCATATCAGTACAGTTCTGAATTTTAGATAGCATTTCTTTTTCAGAACCATCTATTAATAGATGACCTTGACACATTGCACATATACAGAAATATTCAGGCTTCAACAAGGTAATATCCTTGTTATCATTCTCCACCCCCTTTTATGATCAGGTCTCCATGATAATATGTCAGCTTTTTTCATCAAGCTTCCCAGTTTGTGAATTAAGTGGAAATTGAAGTGTGATAAAAATAGTGCCCAATATGCTTGTCAGCAATTTAATTTTTTGGTGGACATGAAGTATTGGAGATTCAAGTGATCTGTCCAAATTTCCAATTCATGTTTTGCCCCTTCCAAATAATGTCTCCATGCCTCCAATGCTCAGATTATTCCCAACATCTCTTTATCATGGACATCATAATTTCTTTCTACATCATTCAACCCCTTAGATAGAAATGCGCATGGATGCCATTTCTCATCTTCACATAGCATAGATAATACCATGCCAGTATCATAATCGGATGCATCAGATTCTACCCTTAGTGGTCAGGTAAAATCTACTGGTACTAATATGGGACCTTCCACAAATTTCCTCTTCAATTCCTCAAATGTTTGCTGCTGAAGCTCTTCCCATTTCCAGTCTACTCCTTTTCTGGTAAGATTGTGTAATGGCATGGCAACTTTTGAAAAATTATGTACAAAGTGTCGATAGAAGTTCGCGAGACCTAGGAATGCTTGTACATCCTTGACCTTTTCAGGAACAGGCCATGACATGATGGCTTCTACCTTGATCGGATCCATTTTGATTCCATCGGGACCAATGATCAATCCCAGGAACTCGGTCTCTGCTGCATCAAAATTACACTTCTTGGCTTTCAAAAATAGATCGCTCTCCTGTAGCTTCCTCAAGACTTCCTTTACAATTTCCTCATGCCGTTCGTTGCTTTCCATAAATATTAGAATGTCATCAATAAATACAATGACAACACATTGATTGATTTCCTCTTTTAGAATATTGTTCATCATATTCTGAAAAGTGGGTGGACTATTAGTCATTCTGAAAAACATGACTAATGGCTCAAATGATCCTTGATGCATCAAAAGTGGCTTTCCATTCATCTCCTTCTTTGATGTGCACATTATTGTAACCCCATCGTAAATCCAATTTCATAAATCTCTTCACATTTCCAACCTTGTCAATAATTTCTGAGATTAATGGTAAGGGATATGAATTTTTGACTGTCCACTCATTTAGATAGCAGTAGTCGGTACACATGGGCTTTTCAAATCTTTTTTTGGAATAAAGAATATGGGTGAAGTTTGTGGGGATTTTGATGGATGTATATAGCCTTTGCTCAATTGCTCATTAATGAAATCATCAACCTCTTTTTGCTCCTGTGGAGAAAAGGGATAGACTTTTGATTTCTTCAGCACAAATCCAGGCTTCATCTCGATTCCATGATCCCATGGTTTCCTTCTTGGCATTCTTTCTGATTCTTTCTTTTGGAACACTAATAAGTAATTATGATACTTCTCAGGTACCAACTCTTCCATGGTTTTATCAATCTTCGGAGGATTTGGATTCCATGATTGCCCTCCATGAATAAACTGAAATAGATCAGTGGGATCATTCTTCTCAATCATGATCAGTTTCTCCCCATTTGGCATTTCTTCATCAGGAACCTCCTCTACCATGACTGAATACCTCCCTGTGCTTCTCTTCTCTCTTCTCACCTTCTTTTCCTTCTTCAACTTTCTACCAAACACATTACACTCCCTAGGGCAATGGTTCATTTTTACTTCCCCAGTTTTCCAATCAACACTAGGGTTATGTTTATGTAACCAATTGTACCCTATTATTAGATTAGTCTTTCCAAGGTCACACACCTCAAATACGGCTCTCTCTTTGTGACCCTGGTAGGACATAATCAATGTTACCTCTTCAGTGATACTTCTTCCCTTGTTCACTGTTCCATTGATGTTATACACAATTACAGGATGCTCAAGTTTATGCATGCAAATTCCGTTGTTCTGAATCAATGCATGATTTATAAATAAACCAGTAGCACCACTGTCTAATAGTGCCTCAACATCTACCATTGCATGTGTGTCAACTGTCTTCAACCCTACTGTCAATGTTACTTCACATTCAATGTGTGCTGAGCAGATGAAGGTTTTCAGAGTTTTCCAAAAGTGACTATTTTTGGATTGATGATGCACTTCACCTTTACTCTCAGTTCGGTTATGTAGTTCAGAAATGAAATTGAGGGCATAATAGGTTACTAGCATAGAATCAGTTGGGTGGGAATGTGATTCATTGGTTTCCTCCACTGTTAATACATCATATTGATTATGAGTCTCCAATGGGGAAACCTTCACTGGGACTGCTTGGGAAAATTTTGCTCTTCTGTTGTTGCCTCTTGAATCTGCCTCTTCTCTCTGCAAAACCTAGCTGTATGACCCAATTTTCCACAATTGAAACATTTGATTGGGGGACATCTCCCTGCACGATCTACATCCATAGCATCTGATGTGTGCTGACTAATATTTGATGGATTAGGAAGTGTCACTGCCATGGCCAATTCATCTCAGGTACGATCAATGCCTTTCCTTTTTCGGAATGACTTTCCAAATTTAGAACCTGCATGCAAAGTATGTGGGTGTAGCAACTTCAACTCAGCTTGTTCTTGGTGATACTGCCAATCAAGCTTGAAAGCCCATTCATACCACTGCTCCAATGTTGTAGGCATAACTGGTAGTTGATATATAGACTTGAACAAGGACGGATTAAGTCCTGCCTTCAAATATTCAATTAACACTGTGTCTCCTAAATTGGTTTGAAGCTTCAGCTTTAAATTGCAAAATGAATTCATCTGCCGAGGAAGACCCTTGCCACATGGTCTTCAATTTTCCTACTGCTGTCACCTTCGGATTAGGATCTCTGAATTGAGCTTCCACTTTATCCAAAAAATCTTGGAAACTCTTAAATGGCTCGTGACCCTGAGCAATTTGATTGATGGCTTCATTTCTCCAAAATTGTGCCTTGCCCCCTTGCATATAAGATAGTGCAAACATTATTTTGGATTCAGTTGTACAGATTTTGGGTTTGCAGCCTTTAATATACAATATAATAGAACTAATAAAGGATTTAGTATCCTTCATTGTTCCATCAAATAATTGTGGCTGTGCAAATTTAGGTAAGCAAATTTTGCCATCTCCAGTATTCTGTGACAACTCTTCTTCATGATGAGATAAAAATTCATCTACCTCTTCCTCCACAGTAGGTGCCAGCTGGACAGGGTTTTGGAGTGTGACATAATTTACTAGTTGAGAAAGTTGCATAGTGAGCACATCAACTTTCTCTTCCAGAGTAAGATCATGATTAGCAGGATCAGAAATTATGTGATCAGTCATGATGTTGTTGCTAAAAATAAAACCTAATAAGGTTCTTCAGCTGACTTGGGACCTTTTCTTCAGCAATCCAATCCAGCAATTACTACACTAATGCAAAAGGCCATAACTAGTACTAAAAATAGTACACTAAACCAGAGCTGAACACTTGTCTGGTTGCAGCTGTCCTAAAGACAAGTACTGCCTTTCAAGCACTGATGACTGCAATGTAAGGCGGTGCTGATGCACAGATTACAAAGCAAAAGTAGATTATGTAAACACAAGTTACTCTCATCTCATGACAAGAGGATTGGGGATTGGTAATTGGATGTGGTGGAGTGAAACAAAAGTGAGGGTGCACGGAATATGAGTTGTGTTCTTCTGTCAGGGCAACACCAAATCCACACTTGGATCTTCATGTGGGCTCTACAAGAAGATGCAATGAATATAGAATGGGGGATCAAAGTTTGATGTGATGTGATAATTATAGAACAGTTGGTTGATGAAGGCATTTCCGCACACAAGGTGATGGTGGGAATCCTAAGAGAACACAACTGATGTGTCTCTTAGTATTTATTGGTTTATATACTAAGTTACAACTGTTGTACAATATTTGAATACTGTTTTACAATGTGAGCGTACAGTTGCATACATATTCTAAATATAGGACATGTGAGAATTATCCATCTCACAGTCGCGTTCAATGATATGTAATTTTAATGTTTTTTGGTGTAATAATATTGCGAAAAAATAAGAAAAATTATGATAGGTAACTGTGCATGTTTCCTAACAGTGGCCAGAGTTTGTCAAGGAATTCATGCAGGAATTCTGCCTGAAGAACAAGATCCAAACATCGTGAACCAAACTCAAAACTTTGAAGTACTTCCAAGGCACTCAAATGGTTGACAAATATGTTGATGAGTTTCAAGAACTCACTGATTGAGCCCACTACTTTGAGGGAACCCACATTGTCCTGAAGTTTAAACAGAGTCTCAACTTGAAGATCCAAGATTATGTCACCTGCCTTACAGCAGGGTGACCTTCAAACAACATCCTGAAGGAGTGGTACAATGCAGCCCTCCTCTGCAATGAAAATCACATTGCAAATGAAGCATTTCAAACTTCTTCAAGGATGATCCCACATCTTGAACAATCTTTGCAGCCTGGGGGCATATTTCATTGACCAGTGCCCTCAATGTCATGGTATATTGCACCAATATCAAAGCCCAACCCCCCTTCATGATATACACCTGTGACCTCAAGCATATCCACCCCTGCAAGGTTGAAGGATGTTTCAACACTCATCTGTTTCTGATGTGGGCAACCCAGACATGCATGACCAGAATGCCTGCAATGCTTCAATGTTTGATACATGGACAACAGGGAACAACAGGACTTCGCACAAGAGGAGTTCACAGTGTTAGATGTGCACAAAACCATGGAGAAGCTTGAGGAAAGTATTGTAGAAGTACCCAAGGATTTTTGACCAGACAACAAGTGAGCAGTATGCCACTGTCATCCTTGAAGAATCGTTTCACTGTATTATCTGTAGATGGACTATTCAAATTCAATGCTATTTCATCAATCAATTCTACTCCAAACAATTCAAAGTCATACTAAACTCCATTGCCCCTCATTCACAATTTCGCAAACATCCTAAATAGGAGAAGTGACTCCCTGACCACTATGTTGTAGCCTCGACACCAAGTATGAACTCATTCAAACTTGATGTAGCACAGCAATGCAATAAATAGCAATGAGATGAACTACTAACAAGTTATATCAACAAGGTCACATGATAACCTGGAGTGGTGTGAGGACCACTCCATCCACCCATGTCCCAAATGGTGACATCCTTGTTGCCCAGAAGAAATCAACCAGAAAAAAGGAACCATGCAAAAAGAAAATAAGAATGATCTTAAATCTAAAAATGTGTAGCCAGAAAAATCTATGGTTGATATAAAAAATGAAATAAAACAAAACTCTTGAACAGTATCCCAATGCCCAAAGGGCCCTGCTCAAGTCAGTAAGCTGGGGGTCATAATCCCAGTCCAGCTTTGGAACTGGAGGAGCAGGTGCAGGTGCTCCATGTTGGATTTCTGTGTGATCGCACACATCCACTATTCGGGACACTGCTGCTCACTGCCCCTTGCTGTGTGGCATAGCCCCGTTTAGCAAGTATATATATATTCTATGTACATACTTTGTAGTACTTATCAGTTATCACCAAACCGGGCTAACACCCGTTGTACCAGCCATAAGCAAAATTTCATCACTCCATGGAGAATGGTGATGCCAGGCTTGCCAGGTCCTGACCCGAGGGGATGCTGTCAAGTCACAAAGAGCTGGGGTGGTAGCTGGCAAACTGGAGGTGGAGACAAACATTGGGGATCTTCGAGGTGGAGCTCGTTGTTGCCTTTTTCATCATCACAGGGACCCAAATGGCCATATATATCCTGTCGGGTGACCCATGGCTTACCTGTGATGTTGACTAATTCTCAACAGCTAATCCACTTCAAACAGTTGAATGGTGTTGAGATCAATGGTCCACTATACAGTAATACAATAAGGATCAATTGGAGGCTAGAGAGGCTACCTTGCATAATTGTTTCTATTAATATAGATGCACAATGTTCAATGTAGAGTGCAACTTATACGAACCAACCGGCACACGCTAGGCATCCATGTCAACATCTTTGTTGTCCTGCTGCTCATTCTCCTCGGCTTGTTCAATCCCTATACTCCCAGCAGGTCTCCACACATTGCCAGACGTCGCTTTCCAGAGCCGGATACGCCCATCGTTACCCGCAGATGATAAAATCGTCCTACAAACAGAATGAGGAGTCCGAACATTATTTCTGGGACACTTGCTCACCCGGTGATATTCCACTCAACTCTCCCCACAGCCGACCTAAAAAGAAGCAAAACAAAACCAAAACCATCAACTCCAGGATAAATGCCACAAACTTGAAAGCACCCACTTATGTTGATCAAAATCAGCCACAATGCTTGCTGTCCACTTTCCCTCCTCGTCTTCCGACTCTCCGTGAAGCTCCTCCCCAGGCTTCAGGCGCCATATCCGAACCCTGCCGTCGCGACCGCCAGTCGCAATGAGGTGATATGACCTTCCACACGACGGTGCCCACGCGACGGTTGTGATAGCATATGGCGGGGTCGCTGTGGTAGTAATCGCACTTGCGGCGGGATCAGCGGTTGTTTGCATCGCTCCCGGGGTAGTGCTTCCAGAGCTAGAAGCCTGGACGGGGTCGTCTGTGAGAGGCCGACTCTGAGGTGCGGGTGTTGGGGTTGGGTATGGGTCGAGGACGAGGATTGCCGTAGGCCGGCGGGAGGACGTAAGCTGGATGACCTATGATCGAGGAAGTAGTTTGTAACATGGTCGTAATTCTAAAACTTGGACACATACTTTGATGGTCCCAGTAGTTCCACAGCCAGCGGCGATAAGTTCGCCCCAGTATCTGTCTTTGCACCAGGAGATGCACCATCCGCCATCCGCCTCGCGGTTTCCCAACCCAGGTCGTACGGACTGTGGTGTGGCGGAGGACAATGCACTAGATTGCTGGAGGGCTTGTGCAACTAGTGATGCGGAAGTAGCGGGATCCAAAGTAGCGTGGGACTGCGTGGGGGTGGCGAGGGCGACGGTGTGTGCACGGGAAAGGAAGGCTGGAGAGGCAGCGGCGGGGATGGCGAGGACATCGAGTTCTTCCGAGAGTAGCCACGTCGTAAGCGAGGGCTGTTCGAGGCATTCGTAAATTCGGAGTTGGTTGTCTGAGGATATCGTGGCCTAGTGGGGTGGTTGAATAAATTATGGCCAGGTGTTGCAGATCAGACAAACTTACGAGTTTCAGGCCAAAATGGTGGGGTGCGAATTCGATTGATCGGATAGTACCTCGAGAGTCAGTGAGTACCGCCCTCTCAACCCATCGCGAGTTTGACGGCGGGGCTTGGGTGGAACCGGTGCTGCCGTTTACTCCCAGCGGCTGTGCTTCGGCTTGACGCACGGGGTATGCGTGCTCCCATATTTTTACGGTACGATCAAAAGAAGAGGACGCAATGATTGACCCAAATTCTGGATGAGCCCAGCTGACTTTCGACACGGCCGCGTCGTGAGCCTAATAGGTGTGAATGATTGTCGATTAGTGAGGGTCAAAAGCAAGTTCAGACCTTCCAGTCATCCTCAACGCTCCATGTACCGTTGCTCTCGTCCAGGCGCCATATTTTTATGCTACAGCACCCGAGAAGCATTAGAGAATCTGTGGATGAACGGACGAGGCTTGCTGACCGCTGATCTATGCTACATGTAGCCAAACGAAGACCGTAAAAGTCATAGGACGCGTCCGTTACAAGGTCATCATGAGCGTTTTGAATGAGACCTGTTTGGATCATCGCAGTGAACTGACGACCTTGTAGGAGGTTGCTTTAAAAAATTTGAGACGGCGTTGCTGCACGTGGCTTGTTCGGTGTCGTGGTGGCAGTGTTGTACAAGACTTGCTAGCCTGGCACTTGTCCAGTCGCCAGCGGCAACGAAATATCTAGGACATGGCCGTCCAGCAAACGGTCCTTGAACGGGATGAATCAGGTAGAACGCGTCGGATATATCTCTCTGGCGACCAGGTATGTTGAAAACTTGTCATTCTCTGGCCGCTTACAGTTTAATAGGTTCTCAGCTCTTCGGATTCAACTAGGCCTCTTAGTCTAGCCCAACCATTAGATTTCATAAAGAAAGTGTTTCTTCCATCGGGCTATCCACAGAGCGTCTCTCCCGGTGCGCACAGTTGTCAGCTTTGAAGCCAGTTTCGTTGTTGAGGTTGGCTATGTTCGTCTGGAAATTGTTTCAGATTATCTTCGGTACGTATCCCACGACTATATCTGTATCTCCTTTTTAAAATGAAAAAGATACCAGATATTGAATGCCTTGCAGGCGTTCTGTAATTCGTTGGCAGGTCTTTTATCATCTCGGGCTATACTCGAAGGTAGAAAGCCACACCCTCCCTTTCATGTCCCCTCTTTATTCAGACACGCTTCCAGGTTTCGGTGTTGGCGATCCATCCGCAACAGCAACCCACGCACTCCTTCTCACCGTCCTTCAAGACGTATTCAGTCGCCTAACAAGTCAGTCCGATTCATCACACTCTTTCCCCCGCATACTTTTAACCATTGCCAATCCCATTCAGCTATCTACGGCGCTTATGCCTTCGGCTCCTCCCTCGTTCCCGAAGCCAAGACCTACCGCCTCCTCGCAGACGCCCTCAACGATGCCTCTGTCATCCTCGATACCCTCTCCCCTCTTCTCAACTCCCACTCCGTCCCTGGATTGCGTGTCTGCGCGCTCTGCCTCAGCGCCTCCTTCCGTGCCTTGTGTGGCATAGCAGCAGGGGGCTCCAAAGCCGCTATTACCCTGCACTTCGCCGCCCCCGTCGTAGGCACGGGGGACGTTGGCGATCTTAACGCCAAGGACTCAAGTAAAGAGACGGTCCTTGCTCTTCTCGGGATGCTTGTTTGTCCATTCCTCTAATCTCAACACGAGATCCTGACCTCTGACTTCGTCATACCCTAGCTCGGCACTCTCATCGTCCCACGTCTCGTGACCCCCTTGCCAATTTATACCGCTCTCTTCCTCCTAGTAGCCCTCCATCTTAGTATTAACTATCTCGGTGTCCGAGGCCTAGTCCTCCGCACGCTCAACCGTCAACGTGTCGCCTTAGCATGGGCATCCTACCGATCATCCAACAACAATACTGTTCCATCTCCGAGCAACGTATCCGAGGCAGAGCGCATCCTCACTCGCCCCGATGTTTTCCGTGATTCCCTAGGTCGCATCACCGGGACATGTACGATCGGCCTGCCGTTCTTCGATGCTTTCCCTGGACATTTCCCGTCCAGCCTATTTGGGCATTTCCAAGACGAAAGGTACATCCTGTGGTATGACAATCAATGCCTGAGGCCTATCCGTGATGGTGCAGGCCACACAGTCCACGGGCCCACGGGCCTCCAGATCGTCTTGAAAGATGGGTACACCATGAACGACCAGCTTAAAGCATGGATCCATGCAGCGGAACTTTGCTCTACGACCGCCAATAGACCGACGGGTAGCACAGACAACAATTTCCAAGATAGAGAAGCTCTGGCCCTGATCCGTGCTTCACACAAGCGCGTTGTTCAATGTTTCCCTGATTTCATTGCGCGGTTGCGTGCTGCAGGATGGAACACGGTCGACGGTCCGTTCATGCCGGGGTCACCTAAAGGAGTGCTGATGGGCGTGAGCGGTAGCGTGGTGGCAAATGGAGAGGATCCTGTGGAAGAGAAGAAGGTTCGATAGCGCCTTATTGACCAATTTGTTTGTACGGTTTTTGGTTACAACGTACAATGCATGTTGTGCTTATTATGTTCCTAGGGGCAATTACATATAATTACCTGTCGTGCTTGATTTTCTGTGTTTGAAGGATCGCTGGGAGCCGAGCTGTCGCCATCGGTCGATAAACCTGTTTATGTTCAGACGGTCGCATGACAATGTGCGGTTTCCATCATTAGAATTGGAATTTTGTCGATGGAAATACCAATGAACGTCAACAGAGGCATGTTCGGGATTCGGCTCAGATTCACAATTGTCTATTGAATATGCACGTGAAAACGAGATGATACAGTTTTCATCGAAATATGTTATCGATATTTGTGGTCCACGAATTACTCCCTCGTCAGAGGTGAGTATGTCATTTTGACAGCAAAATTTATTCAGTTCCTTTTATCATCTTCCGATTGTTGTTAAGTTTCGACATTTCGTCGCAACGCAGGATAGCCCAGTGCAGCACGACAATACGATGCCGTTGGGATCCTCGCACGAGCCAAACTCTGAGACGCAAGTTGGCTTCGGAAGTTGTACAAGTCCGTCGTTGACGCAACTATGTGAATTTCATGTCACTCAACGTCTCATATAGTGAACTAGAAAATGGGCCTCACTTGTACTCCATGTTACTGTAGCAGGCTTTCCCGCAAGGAAGGTAAGCCTGACCGTTGATCACAGGGCAGAGGAAGTTGTTGTCGTAGCAGACATACTGCTGACGACGTTAGGATCACTTCATATGTTTTGTGGAGCTGTACGAACTTGAGAGGCATAGAATTGCGCAGAACCACACTGAAGTAACTCCCCCGGAAGGTTGGGGTTAAGCTGGACAAGCTGATTGTTAGAGCACCTGACGAAGGACGTTGTTAACCACACGAAAATACGCTCGAAGCAGTGATCGACACATACGAGTACTGTGATGGAAGGTAGCAAGCATCGTTACAGCGAAGATAGGTCCCTGAAGGACCTTTTGGGCAGAGAAAGTCATCGTCGAAGCAAGTGTACTGCGATGGGTAGTACTGCGCGACGCCGCAGGTCTGGAGGTCTTCACCAATGACAACCCGGGCGAAGCCAAGGAAGGCGAGGAGGACTTTGGAAAGCATGCCGTGTAATTTGTGGGTCAGGGATGAGTTCTTGGTAGTTCTAGAATTACGGAAGGTAAGCCCAATTTTATACCTCGACAAGCAAAAAAAAAAGCGACCTTACAATTTCCGATCAAATTACTTTGACGGGTGCTGAAGCTTCAGTAGCGCTGAAAAAGCGTTTAATTTAGTCGAGGCACTTATGGTCACCCTTTGTGTTTTGTGTTCTGGCGGCCCGTTGGATCTACATATCGCTGGTTTCCCTCACGCGTCGCGGTTCTGACAAAAGAATTTTGATGTGACGTAGACGTGTCTGAACATTTCAGGTACATCTCCGGTAAGGCCGTCCCAGGCCTCGGAGCCAAAAGCCTGAAATGAGAATGACTGGGGTCAAAAAGTCAGAGGGGTTAGCTTTTGCTCTTGGACGAACTTATGTGTGCGTACTTGGCATAGTCTGACTGTTCGAATTCCCTGCCTTCCGAAACTTGAACATCCCGTCGAGCATGGATCAAACGCTGTGTGTATGCGGATCCCAGCAGTGCAGATCATATGCGGCAACTGCGGTGTTAACTGTTCCCTCAGCCGCTGTTTACTGTCACTGTCTGAAGTGGACAGCGGCAGTAATAGACGCTCAGGCTTGACGGTAAACAGTAGACAGTCACACATTCATATCACCATGGGCAAGAAAAATCCGCGACAAAATCCGCGACACCGGCCCCAGCAACAACGTCCGAATCCCTGAGATGGAAATAGCTACAGAACTCGACGCTGAACGAGAACTAACAAAACAGAAGCCACTGTATCCAGTCTCCTGCAAAAGGAGCAACAAAGCGAGGTTTCTCAGGCTGAGGTGATCATGCAACGAGATGATTACGAGGAAGGTTTTGCACAAGCACAAAACGACTACTAGAGCTGCTGCAAGCGACGAAAGAGTCACTATTCAAGACAGGGAAGTAAATGGGGGAAAGAGAAGGGATCAGTGAAAGGATACGAGAAGTTTGGGAGATGAGTGGCATAACCACTGGCACTGCCACAGATGTTGGGATCAGAAGCCTGCGATCAGCCTAAGTCCGGTCCGAGTATTGGACATAGGTCTATTTATAAGTTGTAAATATCTAGACCATAGTATAGGAGAATCCTCTCTTGGCTTACATAACACCCACTATCTCCTGTACTTTGCAGTCCCCCCCTGTCCTATTGGACTCTGATCAGACTGCTCAGACTGCTCAGAGCAAGTAGAATCCCATTGTCTGAGTGGAGTCCTCAAGGGGGTGGCGGAATGGGGATAAACAACATCCACTCACCTTTTTTATTTCATGACCTCTGTTGACCCCTCTCCCCCCCCTTCCTGCCATATATGGTGATTTCCTGTCACGTGCAACGATTTTTCCCCAGTAATTTTCACAAAGATTTTCGTCGCTGACTATAGTATTCTAGTGCAGCCCTCATGCTTCCTACTATGGTAGCTATGATTTTGGATTTGACATCATTATGTCCTACATGCCACCATTCGGAGGATGATCTGTATTCAATCAGAAAGCATGTCATCATGCTCAAACCTTGCTGATGACATCGATGACATGTCACTAGCATCTCCCTCAACTACAAGTGACTTCCCCAGCTAACTGTCCTAGCTTGGTCCCCTAAGCACTGCCGACTCCTTCCTCTTGCCAGATTCTGAATCCTGTCATGTTTTATGCCCTGGTAATGTTGGTAATGTTGTCCAAACACTCAAGTGTCACAATCTCCAAATACTGGCCTCAAGTCGATGTTGCGTGTATCACAACCCATGGAAATGAAAAATATACAGATTAGGAGAGGGAACTAAAGTGGGAGGGACATGAGATGACACCATATCATGTAAGGTGCATCATCTACAAAATCAGTTAACCAGATGAAATCCATGGATTATCTACCAGGCACCATGTCACATGTGGGATCATGGGGAACAAGGTCACCTAGTGAGGGGGAATAGTCATGGCTGAGGGCCAAGGCATGGTGCTGGAAGCATGAGAGATCAGGTAGTAGACCAGAGAGTAAGATGTGACAGCCAGCCACATTGAAATGGGGGCTGAGCATGGATTGGGCTGATATGACATATTTGCACAGCCTCCTTCCCATGCCCAACTTCGCGGTTGAGAGGAAATAGGTACTCAAGGCTTTCTCCGAATATTATCTTATCTGTGTGATTATCTGGCAAAATTCAAACCCAGCATAACTTTATTTCCTTCAACCGCTCTGTAGGGCCTGGCACAGAGCACCAGTAAACAAAGCCAGCCACAGGTACAAGTGATGGCAGAACACAAAAAATACCATAGGATATCTATTTACAAATATCATTATCTCGAATACACTCCAGTTGCACTCAACAGTTGTTGCACGATGGACTCCCAAGACCATGTGCTCAACATTCTTAGACTCTTTGACTCAGAGGGCCTTACTATCTCGAAGTTTCTGCAAGTTTTGCTTTCTAGCAGACAATATGCAAACCATCCACTGGTTGTGGATTTGGTGCAGTCACATTCACATACAATATCTCTCTTCTGTTTTCATGGGGCATTTGAGGGACCTGCACTACAATGGGTACATTAATCAGCTGAGAAGCAGTATCAGAGCAAGATTCAGGAGCTGGTCGAGACAAAGAATGGATGGCAGTTCAATGCGCTGCATGCATCAGCAGAACAAATTGAGATGTTCCAGATTGAGGTAATGGCAGAAAAAATGGAGAGTCTTGCACCACATCTGTGGGTGCTCCTGGATAAGCTCTTATCAGCAACAGGCACAGGTGAATCTGAGAACAGGGCTGCAGCTGGTACTGGCTGTGAAATACTACAAGACACAGATGATGCTGATTATTGGGATAGCTTTGATGAGATAGACCTTCAAGGAGCTATTGAGGGATTTGGAGACATCCCACAAACACATGAACAGAAAAGATTAGCAAGGTGCAAGGCAATAATCTCCATTGTATGGAAATCATTATCTGAATAGTTCTCAAATCACAGCTGATGATTGGGCTGAACAGAAAAAAGTTGTTATACATATTTAGCATCATGATTCAAAGCACCAATTTATGAACAAATGCATTGGAGAGCATCATAGGAATTTTCTTACACTCTTGTGGCACACCTGAAAAGGTAATTGAAGCCCTCGCACATCTTGGAATAACTATTTCAGTCAATGCAATTCATCATGCAATAACATCACTGTCAACCAAATCAGCTGTGGCCATCCAACAGCTTGGACAAACTTTAGTTGCCTCATATGCATACAATAATTTTGATGTTGATCTAAAAACATCCACACCAACCACAGAACAATCAACAGACACCCTGAAGCACCTAACATCTGCCCTGCTTTTCCCTCTTCAACATGGTGTTACCCCCAATGACATGAAATGCTCAGATGAGCTATGGAAAAAATCTCAACTCTAGTGTTTAAAGGTCTGGTCACATAGACCAGAAAAAAACCAAAACCCAACCCAACCCAACCAAAGGCAACTGGACCATCAGTTGTGGTTGCCTCACTTGGGAGTCAGTCCAGTTGCAGGTTGCCTCAGTTTGAAAATATTCAAAAACCGATCAAAGACTGGTTGCAATCGGCTGCAACCAGTCTTTTCACTATATATAAAGCATACCATATATACAACTAAAGTTACATAAGTAGAGATAAAAAGAACTAATATAAGTACTAAATATAACTAATTATTAAAGAAGTAGGAGGAGTCTACAATGGAAGTACTGGTTTGGTAGGTGTTTATATACCTTCTGGCAGCGCACGGACCATGTAGTCATGTTTGTGCTTCCAAAAACAAAAGTGGCACCACTTGCCTGACAACTTCCCATGACCACAACAACAACAACAACAATGCTGTGTCACCACTCTGTCCACACCAACAACCATGGAAATGAATGAACACAATGCAGGCAGCCCAAATATGCTTTTTTTATTGATTTATTATTACCTCTACTAATGTCTTTTACTTTCTTTTAGGTTGTTTTCTTTTGATAACAATGCATGAACAACACCATAGGAACGATGCCGCCAACACCAACGGGGGCAACACCTCCCTCTCTGTGCCCCACCTGGCCTGTTGACACCCATGCTGCCCAGCTCAGAACCTCGCCATGATGAACGAACAAATGCCAATCGCCCAAACAGCACTCGTCATCATTTGGGCCCCCAGTAAGTTAATTTTCATTGATCTCTTTTTTTTTACTAACTATTTTTTTTTGTTTTTCAGGTTTGATAACAATAACATTATCACCCTATGTCACCCCTGCAAGCCACTCACCCTTCGTCACCACTGCAAGCCTCTGCTCACAGGGTGGCAACGGGCCTTGTTTCTTCTAACTACGAAAAATGCCATGTCAGCACCCACCCGCCTGCGAGCCACTGCTTGTAGGGGGAATTGAGGTGCTGACTACGAGGGACAAGGTTGACGCATGGCAAGGACAACACAACACAATGAACAGCAGGGATGACGTACAATGGGGCGACAAACTGCAGGGATAATGAACGGCGAGGGCAGCCAACAAACGGGAGGGACAACAAATGCCAAGGACAACAAATGCCAGGGACAACAAATGCAGGGGACAATGAACATGGGGGGAAACGAATGCTGGGGGCAACGAACGGGGCAATGAACGGGGCGATGATGGCATGATAACCTCACTACAAATGTGAGGTGGGTCATTTTCTTTCATTTTTTTTTTTTCATTTTTTTCATCTTTTGACAACCTCACTGCTGCAAGCACCTGCTCGTGGGGTGTCGTGTAATTAGATTTTTCTAATACAATATACAATATATAGTTACAGTCAAAAAAAGTAGGTAAAACCGGTTCCAACTGGTCTTTTGGAGACAACTGGACCGATTGGGACTGGTTGTATGTGGTCACACCACTACCTACTAGTTTGTCATTGCAAAGTTCACGTATGTAGCATGTAGAGTCAGTTTAGACTGACTCTACACTAATGGCAATCAGTTTGGACCGAACTGGTCTGAACTGGTCTTATACGGTTTGGTTTGGTTTTTGCAAGCTTTTGGGGATGAGGGAACTGGTTCTGGTTCTGGTTGTCTACTAAAATGAAAAAAAAACCGGACCAAGCTGGACCTTCAAACACTACTTGACTCAATCCCAAGGCCAATCCTTTGGATCTTCAGGAGGAAAAAACATGGAAGAAGCTTCTCACACTTCATTCTGAAGTGGTGCATCCCATGGGATTAACCCACTGTGACCAATTCAATGCCTGGAAATTTCTTCATGACCTTTGCCATCATGGTCCTAAATATTTTTCACAGTTCCACATGGAGCTTGGCGAGCCTGAGGAAATTGAATGGATTCTGGTTATCAAGACAAAAATAATACCTGCACATGGTATGGAATTTTCAAACTCAACCATCTCAGGAAACATCAGCACCATACAGAATCTTGCAGAACAAGGCAGCATTGGAGATCCTAATGATCCTGATAAGCACTTTGATGTTACAGACCTCTTGGAGCATGCTCTACTACTTCATGGGGATCTAGGGACAGGTGATTGAATCCTCAGCATTCAACTGTGACAGTCAATCGAGGACTCCTCATGGAACCAGTTTCAGTTTGCTGTATTCATTCCTGGTCTATTTCATGTCAAGATGGCCTGTGCAGATGCTATCTGGCACATTTCTATCCAGCCAACAGATGCAAGATTAGATGACACCTGCCTGATGTGAGATATTGCAAAACTATGCCCAAAGGAAACAGGAATCATCTCCTTGAAACCTGGATTCTGCCAAATGCATCATGTGATTGGACACTCAGGTATTAGTAGGCATATTGATTGTTGGAGGGTGGAGGCTGCATGGAGGAATCCAGAACATACATTGCTTGAAAAATTTGCCACCTCAAAACCAAGTCTGGAAGACTTGAAGAATATAGCAGACTGGCTAGTGACACACTATGTTGCAGATAGCAGGATGGAGTGGTTGCGAAATCAGCCCAAAGCACAATGAGATCAACAATATGAGAATGCATTGCTTCTCAACAAATACTGTCTTCTATATGAAGAATTTTGTCACAGGATGAACTCTGGTGATATTGGTCATGTGGAAACATGCCTGATTTCATGGATCTTCATTTTTCAAGCCACAGCAAAGCATAAGTATGCAACTCACATCATAACATTTCTTCTGAATGTTCATTTTGTATACCCAAGTGGATTGAGCTGCATGCTTCACCATCAGCTCCTTAAAGTCCCAGCCTTATGTGGAAGAATAGATATGCCATTCAATATCATATGCTAGTCAACCCAACAGGAAAACCTGGTAAATTTCATGGTGTAGACTGGGTTGTTGAACTCCACAACCTCTATACAAAGGTGCAGTCAGTTGACAAGACATGCAACATTAACCTCAGATCTTACTAGGTTGAACATGATGCTAGTGGGCCAAATCAGACTGTCCAGCACATCATCAAAGAATCCCTGCTTGTTCAGACATACCAAGATGCCTGTATCACTGTCAAGAAGAACTTCTCACTCACTCATCTAACTAGAGCCCACACAGATCCCAACATGGCAAAGACTCTTGAGGAAGTTCAGTGAAATCTGAGAGAGAAAAATGCACATAAAATTATGCCAGGACAAGAAAGTGTTTATAATATTCCAGATATGGTGAATAAATGGTGGCTCCTACTGTCATCTGAAACCACCAGGACTAGTGAAAGTATTGAGGATCATGATACAGTAGCAGAGGTGGACAATATCATTGGAGAACCCTAATCGGACCCATCAGCACTGAGATCTAGATATCAGATACCTGAGTAGATAATTACCGAATACATATAGTGTTCAATTTGAAGAAGCTTCAGGAATAGCATTCATGTTCTCCTTCAACCTTGGAAGTCAACAAGACCAGCTGACCAGGATATCCTTTGCAGATCTGATTGTGTGCTGTACCAAATCAATAGTCTGAGTATAACAACCTCCATTGAAAGACCAAACACGAACTTATGATTATGTCCTACTAACCCACAAGTACTACATCTACTCTTTGAGTGGCTCACTGGTTTGGCAGTAGTTGATGACGATGATGATAGACTTGGAGATGTGAGATTCAAAGCAGCTGTTGACGGGTGCATTGGAGTGGGAAGTGTCCTCATCAGAGTGGTAGTTAGGGGAGATGCTACAGATACCTGGGGATGTAAATGTTGAATGATCTCTAATACCTCATCCCCACACTGCTCAATCTCATCCCATCTGGTTTCATTTTTCAGCTCAGAGGTTGAATTGATCTTGCAGTAGTGTGCACAATTGACAATGCAGGTGAGCACCTCATTCAGCATGATGAGCATTGGTCAAAGATCATGGAGGTGAGCCCAGCCATATCAAGCAGCTGTTGCCTTCTCCTGCCAATTGTCTAATGCCTCTTGTAGCTGGCAATCCTTGCCTACCATCTTGTACCCTAGTGCCAACCATGACTGAGATGGGAGTCAATCAGACTTTCAAGGCAAGACTTTAAAGGAGTTGAAGGATGTTGGGTTATGAAGGTCACAGCAAAGCCATGAAATGGGAAGAGTGCAATGATGACAACCCTCAGGGACAGCAGGATTGCATTGCTGGTGATCTGACACTGGTGAGAAGATAGAAGATCAACAATGTGTCAAAGCATCCACAAATGGAAGGTACCAACCAGCTCTGCCATTCTCAAAGTACACATTGAGTGGGAGCTGTTGACATGGAAACACTCAAGTACTGGCATTAATGAGGTTATCCATGACTGGTTCAAGGGTGTGTTTTGTTAATTTCCTCTTGCCCAGTTTATTGCCTAGTTCCAAGTATCTTATGTGCATTTCCTCCAGTTTGTTCTCATATTCATCTGCTGAGTCATCTGATGATCCTTCAACATCGACAGATTGAGATTCCTCAGTCTGCAACATTGCCCCTGTGGATGTGGCCTGGGTACCCTCATGTCTACAAGGCTGTTTAATTGGAACTGATGCCACAGCTTTTGCCGCCTTTCATTTTTTCATCTCTTCTTCCTTCTTGCATATCTCATCAGAATGTTCCTTTTCAACAAGAAAAACAGCAGTAGCCTCAAGGGCTGGGTTCCGACCTGCATGTCCAAATCTTTGCCATAAAGTCGACAGTGTACATGTTGTTTTCCACTGTACAACTAATTCCACATCAGAAATATCCATCCCCTAGGTTCTTGTGAGCATCAATTATATATGAACTACATGATCATACTAGCTCACCATTCTGAAAGAATCTGTAGTGAATAAGCCCCATGTATCGCCTCCACTACATTGAGTAGCTTCACCATCTTTGAAGATGTTTGACATGTCAGAATTGAACCACTTGATCTTGTCTCGAAATTCTGGTGGCAAGAGTGCCTGTATATGATTACAAGCATGTATCGATTCATTTATGTTGTCAAAGAAGACCAGAAATTTGGGTGGTGGCAGGTCTCCTGGCTTCCAATGCTGTAGAATGAACTCAAGATCAGCAAAGCTACCTAGAGGACTGAGGGCTTGGTGTACACATAAGTGAATATTGGGATGGTCATTTGATTGGTGGAAGACAACCAGACTTTCTGTTCTGAGCTGAAGAATGGATCTGACATCATTGAATACCTATGACAGGAGTGTTGCCGAAGTGATCATGATTGGAATATTTCTCAGGAGTACAAACCGGAGACATCCAACTTCTTTGTATTCAGGGCAGAAATCTCCCCAAGTACTGATACAATGTGCCTTGTCAAAAACCAGACTGATGATTTGATCTATAAAACCAGGATTTCTCACAAGCTGCTCAAACCCTCCATCTGATTTCATCAGCTGTCCAGAATTAATGATGACTGC
Organism: Tricholoma flavovirens; assembly: GCA_003313805.1. Taxonomy (NCBI): domain Eukaryota; kingdom Fungi; phylum Basidiomycota; class Agaricomycetes; order Agaricales; family Tricholomataceae; genus Tricholoma; species Tricholoma flavovirens. Next base: position 30,604 of record QLOK01007317.1, read on the forward strand.
ATGGTACTCCAGATTCTCAATAGCCTTGGGTCATACACTGACTAAGTCCCCCTTTAATGCATCAGAACAACAAGACTTACACAAAAATTCTCTGCAGTGGCTGTATCAGCACTGATAAAAATAGCCTTGAAGCCAGCCTTGGCAAGAGCAGAAACATTCTGTTTGCCCAAGATGTTTAGTGGTGTAACAATTATCTGAACACTACCAGGAGGTCAAAACAACAGTGGCATCCAGAATGTGAGAGTCTTGCCCATGCCAGTCCTCACTATGGAGGCAATATCTCAATTTCCTTTCAAGACCATGTCGACTACTTTGATTTGCCACAGACATGGTCGCACTCCAAAATACTTTTTGGTGCAAGTATGGATTTCTGAAAAAGATGGGACAGCCCCTGGAACTGTAGTAGATGCCTCTGGTGTAGTAGACATGGAAGCAGAATGAGACAAGTGTCATCCAGTGACACACTGCGACGTGGTCTGTTTATATGTAATAAATATTCATAAATAGATATCCTATGGTATTTTTTGTGTTCTGCCATCACTTGTACCTGTGGCTGGCTTTGTTTACTGGTGCTTTGTGCCAGGCCCTATGGAGTGGTTGAAGGAAATGAAGTTATGCTGGGTTTGAATTTCACCAGATAATCACACAGATAAGATAATATTGGGAGAAAGCCTTGAGTACCTATTTCCTCTCAACTGCGAACTTGAAGCCCAGTCAAAAGTGCATCAGCCCAAATCTCATGAAAATGTGTAACATCAATTTATATCATTAACATTGTATATACTATGATAAATTAGGATATGTGTAAATATACATATACCATGGTTGAAATTGGTTGAGCTCGTGAGATTTGTTATTATACAGATCAAACTTCCACACTGCAGCATGTGTGCAGCAAGCTTGGTGGAGATATGACTTAGGCAACTCCAATGCATTGCAATTGTCAGGTCTTGTGCAAAGGGGGGGAAAATGTTTCCAAGAGGACCTATCTACAACACAGCCCATATCACAACAAGGCCTCCATCTTCTCACCTGAATTTGGCGCATACATGGCAGCCACTTCTTGCGAGAATCATATCCAAGTTGCACTGCAGATGCCACAACAAGATCAAGTTCATCCTGAAGATGACAACTTGGATATTAGTGGGTTATTTGACCAGGTTGAAGACACAGATACAGATGTGGGAACACAACTTCATCTCAAATCATAAAATCACCCCATTAGCTTTACAGATTCCTCACAATCCCATCCCAGGGGAAGACCCCAGGCCAAATATACTATTGTATGATATTTTGTCTGAGAACCTCATTAACCAGGTAAGAGCTCAATGATGGCTGTTTCTCCTCTTTGGTAAAGCATGAGCAAAGGCCCCAGATAGTCCACAGACACTAGGTGCCTCTTGTCCTTTGGATTGGGACCTTGTATGTTGTTTTTATTTGGGAATCTAATCACACTGTGCTGATATGTGGAATGTCAAGGGTGCAAATCACTCCATCAACATGGATGAGGCAGATCCAGGTTCATTAGCTATGGATTTGATGGACATCAATGAAATCCAAACCATTGCTAGGGGCTCCAATCTCAACTTAGATGAACTCTGTGAATCTGCTTCCCTAGGGCACATCAAAACTGCACTCGACTACATACAGGCTTTGAAAACAGCCTCTCTGGATGATGGTCACCTCACACCTGATTTTCTTGAACAGCTCCAAAACCCACCTTCTGGCCCTCATGACTTAACTCCTGATGAATGATTATCTTTGGAGTTGTTCCCTTCCACCCAAAATGCTGCACAGCAAGTGTATATATCTGTCACAAAATCCATTGAACAGCAATATCCAGACAGTTGCCTTCTGTCATATGAGAAGGTCAAAAGAAGGTCAAATGACTGACAGCTGAGATTTCTGGCATTTTCCCCATCACTGATCATATGTGCCCCAACTCCTGTATCACCTACACAGATCCATTCAGTGAACTTGAAAGCTGCCCCATTTGCAACGAATCCCATTTTGACTCCAATTGCCAGCCCTGCTGAGTTTTTAACACAATTCCGATTGGGCCACAGCTCCAAGCCCTCAAAAGGGATCGAAAGAATGTGATGGCTCTTCACTACAGGGTCCTTCACACTCAAGCAGTATTACAAGAACTTGCAGCCAGCAGTGGCATGCTTGAGAACTATAGTGACTTCTTTGATGGTTTGCAGTACCTGGAAGCAATTCATAAAGGGCTCATACAAGAGGATGACATTGTTGTGATGCTCTCATTGGATGGTGCAATGTTATTTCCCTCAAAGCAATCAGACTGTTGGATGTGCATCTGGGTGGTCTTTGATCACTCTCCTGACATGCAGTATAAGAAAGGGCTGGTTTTACCAGCATTTACCATTCCTGGGCCAAACCCTCCACATCTCATGGACTCTTTCATATATCAAAGTCTGCAACATCTTGCTGCACTCCAGAAAAATGGTATACTGATATGGGATGCTTTGAAAGATGTGATTATTACTTCCTACCCCTTTTTTGCTTTGGGCACTGCAGACGGTCCAGGATTAACTCATCTCAATGGCCTTGTTGGACACATGGGCAAGAATGGCTGTCATTTATATTGCGATATCCGTGGCTGCTGAAAACCAAGGGACTCACACTACTACCCCGCTTTGCTGAAGCCTTTGTCCCCCTACAATGTGGAAGGATATGACCACCCAGATATCAATTCAGAGGATCCCAGCATTTTTATGCCCTCAGCAAAGAAGTACCACCAACAACTGCATTGTTTGGTTGGCTCATGCAGTGAGACCAATTATAAAGCAAACTGCCTGGAGACAGGTATTGTTAAGCCTAGTATATTTCTGGGACTGGATGAGAAACATAGCCTCCCAGTTCTGCAGTGTTTTGGTTCTGATATCATGCATCTTGCTGTGCTCAACATTCCAGATCTCTTGATTCCCCTTTGGCGCAGAAATTTCGACTGCACTACCACCAACAAGAGGTCAAACTGGGATTGGGCAGTATTAAATGGTAGTACTTGGACAGAACATGGTAAAGCAGTAGCTGCTGTGACACCATACCTTCCTGGCTTGTTTGACCGTCCACTGTGGGACCCAGCACTGAAGATTTCTAGTGGATAAGTGGATACAAGGCCTGGGAATTCCTGATGTATCTGTATGGCCTTGGTCCAGGGGTTTTCAATAGTGTGCTCCCAGCACCATATTATGAAAACTTCTGTGATATTGTCTCTGGAATGCACATAATCAATCAATATGAAATCACTCATGAACAACTGTTGCAAGCAGCCAATGCCCTTCATCAATTTGCTCAGGGCTTCAAGGACCTATATTATCAATGCTGCATAGGCTGCATTCATTTCATTCGACAAAGCATTCATCAATGCCACCATCTTGCATTGGAAGTTCTGAGGGTGGGCCCATCCATAATTTCATCACAATGGACAATGGAGCAGACAATTGGCAACTTGACTCAAGAGTTGCAGCAGCCTTCTAACCCCTATGCTAACCTTGCTCAGCAAGCCCTCCTTTGTTGTCAAGTTAATGCCCTGAAAAATATTATTCCTGACCTTGAAGATGCCGAAGGTGGTCTACCTCGAGGTGCAATTGCTCTTGGTGATGAGTACATCCTACATTGTCAGCACGATACAGCAGCAAGACCACTTCTTCATTGTGAAGAGCTTGCTCTAGCATCCTACTTGGAAAGCACACCAGATTTTCAGGCACTCTCCTTTGAATCCCCATTTGCCGTCATCAGATGGGGTCGACTGTGGCTGCCAAATGGCCAAATTGCACGATCTCTCTGGGTGGAACAATCCAAAACTATCAACCAAATCTGTATGGCACGAAATGTTAAGGTGAAAATTCCCCTTATTGTATTCCAAGCCAAGCTAATTCTTTCTAGATTGTGCAAGGTGCCAATGCTATGATGGATTATGGCTCCCCACATCTAGGTCTTCTTAGAGCTTTCCAAGGTACGCTGTGGTCAAGTACTCGGACCGAATCCATCAAGGTCATCGATGTGAAGAACATATCTGCTGTTGTGGCAATGGTGCCACATCAACTATTTCCAGAAGACAAATGCTTTTTCTGTGTGCAGAAACCTGGATTAGATACTTCTTGCATTGGTGGAATGGATGAGCAGATGAACATAGATTGAGATCAGTATTTAGTGTGCGTATTATGCGAAATATTCAACTACTTATTTTGTTGTCACATGATTCATTGCAGTGCACAATGAGGCTGCCACATGTGCACAATGTGCCACCACCTCCAAGTTCTCCCTTCTGCACTGACATTGTCTCTGCTCTCATTCTCTCTGTCCTTCTTGCCTCTTATCAATTATCTCTCTTTTTCTCATTGATCAGCTTTCCTCTCAGGTCTTCAGGATGCCACAAGCATCTCAATCCAACATATTGTTTTCAAACAACTTTGATTCCTCCTTTTCTCTCCTCAATCATGCAATTTCTACTGAGCCTGCAGCTTCAAGTGTTTCGAGTTCAAACTATGTCATTTGGACACAGAGCACCTGGTATCATGATGATGCATCTGAATTCAACCCTGATGAACTTCGTAAACTCCTAGAGTGTGACCTTACAGGTCATATCACAGAGGTCATTGATGGGTTTGCTGCATGTCAATGGCCAGATGATGCTTTCAGTTTTGCTATCAATGATCAGTTCATGTGGAATTTCATTGGGTCATTCCTATCACCCAGTGCCCTCCTTGACAAGGCCAATTTTCGCACTGATACTGAAACAGCCATATTCCTAAATCGAATGATCACAACAATCACAGCTTTCCTTGACTCCACAGGAAAGACTTCCCTTAAACCCCTCTGTTACTTCTCAGCCATTCATGTGAAGACTCCTCTCAAAGGTCATCCAAACAAACAGAAGCCTGACATCATCCTCACCTGCCTTATTGATGGCTGCCCTCGGATGGGAGTCCTACAATGGCAAGATGTCCAGGCCATTGTCAAACACACTGTCGAAAAGAAACCTCCAATGCAAATGCCATGAACAGTATTAGTTAAATCTTACATGACCTTCTGCAGCCAGCCCAAAAGGACTACATTCTGATCATTTGTATCACTGGCCAAGGCTTTCATATCATGTGCTCTGATCATGCAGGACAGGCTGAGACAGATGTCATACCTTTCAATTGCAATTCCAGTCCTTCAATTTTCATTCAAACAATTATGGGATTAGCCTTTCTCCCTGACAAATTTCTGGGGGTGGATACAACCATAATTTGTTGGGAGTTAGGAGTGAGCATGGGGAAGATTTTGTGGCCACCTATCCCCCTTTTGAGCATCAGATTCCCCACCCTTCTATCCATTTCTTTCAACCCTCTGATCCACCCTCCCTTGCTGTGCCTCTGGCTGTTACATGCGATGCTGCCCCTCCAGGTTTTGACCCAGAACTTTGTTCAGTATCAATTGGTGACAAGACCTACCCTGTTAAACAGCTTCTCCCTTGTACCCAGACTCTGATAGGCCATGCAACAAAGACCTTTCTGGTACAGCTACCTGATGGTAGGGATGGGGTTTTGAAGGATAGCTGGATTACCACAAACAGAGTGACTGAAGCAAGTTTCCTTGAAGGGCTTGACATTCCCTTCAGCCCCAAACTCGAAGATCATCACATCCTTGGAAATACCAGCTCTTTATGAAATTCCCCTGTTAAAGCCTGCATCAACACAGAGGTTTGGGAAAAGCAGCATATCATAACATCTCCAGCAGGTGTTCATATCTCTGACTTTACATGCCTGTGGGAGCTGCTAGTTGCTGTATTAGATGTGATGATTGGTATGATCAAATCTGCTTTATTCTGGCTGCTCTTTGATTCTGCCCCCCTCCAGCCATCATGTTTCTTGAAAGCAAGCAGAAGCTCCATCATGACATTTCATACACAAATATCCTACTCTGAGAACCAGCAGATGATCATCGAAAGGCTGGGGCTGCATGAATTGGAAAAACTTCAGGCCGAACTAAATTGTCAGGAAGGCCTTCTCATAGACTTTGACTATGGTGCTGCTGTGGGTGATTTGGAATGTCTCATGACAGAGGCTTGGCCCATGGTAGAAGGATTGGAGAGTGAGAAAGAGCAACAGGAAGAACAGGATGATGATGATGAAGATGAAGATGTAGATGAAGATGAAGATGCATACTTTGACGAAGGTGAAGGTGAATGGGAGGCAGGGTCTCTTGGAAAATCCTATGGGAAACTCAAAGATCCTGAGCCATCTGGAGCTCAGATGGTATGTTTTTGTCATCTTGATGTTTTCTATATGCTTAGAAGTCATGCAGGGAACTGCTCCTTTCATCGCAATCAAGTTGTTCATCCATGGCTCAATTCACTGTGTTGCCCATGACATGGAATCTGTCCTATATGTCCTGCTTTTCATCTGTAGCCACCTGGAGGGTCCTAATAGCACTATACAGGACCCACCCCTCTATGGGGATATTGGGAGTGCTGACAAGGTCCATCTGTCAAGCATCATGAAATGGATGGGTGCAAGTGACCTCGCTGCTCTTGGACATCTCAAGTTCAGTCATATGATGGGCCATTTTGGGACACATATCCTGCCACACATATTGCCCTACTTTAAACCCATTCAGCCATATATTGATAAGTTATGGGATGAACTGCTTCCCAGGGTACCAATGCAATCGGACAAGGCTGTAAGGGAGGCCATCCACAGTAATGTGAGGTGCAAAGATATCATCAATGTTTTGAAGGATGCACTCCTTGATACAGCATTTATTGAGGAGGCAAAGGGGCCCCACTCTCTTCTTGGCAAACATTCAGCCCCTGGTGATCTTGTTGTTGCTCCCAATGGCTGGGATGCAGTCAAAGTAGCTAAAAGAACTTTTACTGCATGACCACACCTTGCTGCAACTTCTTTACGGACCACCAAACTCATGAGCAAGGCTAGCAGACCCAGACATGGGTGAGGTGGACAGGGTGGACGAGGTGGATGACTTGGAGGTGCTGTCAATACTTGAGAGCTGCTGGGAGGTTGCAGATGACTTCAAGCATTCAAGGTATGAAACAATCCATCTGTCCAAGTCTGAGAGTTGCAGGGGACATAGATTTGTTATATACTGTGCCATCTCTGTCTATATGGATCCTTATGGGATTGTTATAGCCTTACTGTGACTTTGTTGTTTGTTGTATTGTTTGTAGTGTTTATAATGTGATGACCATCATATATATATTTGCCAACTTGCTTTTTCTTTCAAATTTAGTCTGTTTCAACATGTTTCAATTTGGCATTCTAATGGACACAGAGATTCTCAATTACTGTGATCTAAACTTCATTACAACCATACTTTTCAAATTCAATGCTGTTTTTGATGCATCTGCAAATTTTGAGTTCGAGTTCAGAGGATACAGGAGTAAGCAGTGCAAATGACCTTGTGAGTGCCTTGTCTGGCCCAACCCACCATTTAATAGAATATTTCATTATACAGGGAAGTCAACAGCCCCAGCAGCCTTTCCATCAAAGCTTTTCACAACCTCTGACATCTGAGTGGAGCACATCTTCAAGTAGGACTATGGTGCGTATGCCATTGTCATAATACCAATACTAGAATTCATACTGCAAACTATTTCAGCTCAGTGAGATGGAGAACAACCCACAGCTTTGAGTTGCAAAACTCACAATTGAAGAACTAACCAAGGCAAATATGATACTCCAGTAATGTTCTCCTCCAATTTTGTAGTGTGATTGTATATGTAGCCTTTTCTAGGACTCATCTAGATACCCTTGAGTAAGTTTAATTTATTCTTATTGTGTTGGGATTATGACGATAGGAGAGAGTAGATTTCGCTTAGATAGTGGGTGTAAAAGAAAGGAAG